>JWZT01001764.1:47926-140108 GCA_000827895.1 Thelohanellus kitauei | reverse complement strand
CTGCCCCAAAACTTTTATTCGCGGGTGATAACGGGATCCTGTCCATTCACGGTGGCTAGTCACAGTCGTGAGTGATCATGAAAAATGGTCAACGAATAAATTCGTTAATCGGAATGAAACGCCTAAAATCTGCCCATAAGCACTCCACTTTTTGAAATATAATAATATATCATTAAAAAGGTATGATTCCCACATTAATTTTGATCTAACTAGAGGGTAAAGTTTATAAAATGGCAAACAATATTAACAATTCTGGCTATGAGCGTGTTGTATTTTGACCAAGGAAGATTAAAATCACTCTTATCTTCTTAGCGAATAAAAAAATAAGAAAGAAGGCTCATCGGATTGAAAAAAACACTTTTAAAAAACGAAAAAATCTAAAGCATAAGACATCAACACAAAAAAAACTTTCTAAAACAAATAAAAGACTTAAGTGTCCAAATCTGATAAGAATGATTCTGAAAGGGGTATGGGGTAATTGGATACATTTATGTTTAAAAGTTTAAACTAAAAACAGAAAAGATTTACATAAAAAATGACTTAAAGTTGAATTGCATCCAATATTTACATATTTTAAAATTAACGCAAATGAGTGAATGTTGGTCGCTTTTTGGACTGTTCATTCCACCTTCGATAATTTCTTAGGAACAAGAGGTCTGAGAGATAATTCTATTTATTCGATTCAAAATGTTACATCAAACTCTTGAATATTAATGTTTAAAAATTGATCAACACCAATTTTGAATATTTCGAACTTATTTGAATTAAATCTTGGTTGGTGGAAATGTAATATTTGCCTACGAAATGCAAAAAAACGACCTTAAATTTCGGCGAATTTTTCTTAAACATTTAAACCTTTTAACATTTATATTTTAATTTCAGAATTCGAGGCATTTATTTAAAAAAATGTTAAAGAATATTCATAAAAATGGATTTTAAGGTAGAGATTATCCCAAGCTAAACATTACTCTATCTTGTTTGAAAAGAATATTTGCCCATAATATTAAATACATCGGTTTATTTTCCTCTAGCCAATCTCGAGAGTCCATGAGTTGACTAACATCCACCTTACTGCTGTGGAGACAGTAGGTAGTGAAATGAGGGTTGACTCATGGCTATATTTTTAATTTTCTCTCGCTTCTCTCATTTCAATTAGGACGTCTAAAGATCGCTTTTTCACTTTCCATCCCATTATAAAACTGTATGACAGTCTTAATAATTGAGTGGCGAAATATTTGGTGAGTAAAAAAACAGCCATATTTTCATCTTAAAATGAAGTGTCTATGCCTCAAGCAGTTTTTTATTCTCTTAAAAGAAGCGAAATATTAGATATCAACAGGTAAATTTCAAATTTAACTATAGTTTAATCTATTTTATGACAAATTATTTAAGCCTAACACTTTTTGGTAGGATTAATAAATTTTGTTATCTTATGTCCTTTTAGTGTTTTTAATGGCTTTTATCAACTTGAAATGTATCAATATGCAGAGATTGACTGATATAATGAATTAGAGGTCGCGTTTTCTTAAATGTTTGATAATACAGGCTAAAAAGGATTAAAGATTATCTGTAAAAAGTCGATTCATGCGTCAAAGAATGTTGTTGATCATGCATGACGATTGATTTCACAAATTATTTTTGGAGTATAAAACTAATGTCATGGGCATGATAAGCGTCCCAAATGTGAAAATATAACACTGAAAACTGCCAATAAAGCAAGAATCGGTTTGTGCAAACTCTGGGTACGAATTCTCTACTTATTCCCCTGCTATAGCATCAATTACCTCCTTGAAAAATTTGGTAAAATAGCACTTAATTATCTGCCTAAAACGACATTATTCATCTTTAAGCTAAACGTGTACGTATATTTACAGTGGTATAGCTTGAAAATGGCTCACGTGGGCCCAAAAATTAAACACGGTGATAAAGATCGCGTGGAATCCATGTCTAGAAATATATAACAAGAAAACACATATTTTCGTTGTTAATTTAAACTAAAAGCCAACTATTTACACATGAGTCCACTGGTTGATTATTGGATCAGTTGATTTATCTGTATAAAATGTGAAACCGAATGCTTATAGTTATCCCCATTCACGAATTCTTAATATAAATTTCAATTTCTTCACGATTCATTAAGCCTGAAATGAATGTAGTATCCGGCCCAATTGAGACTAACAGAAGCAACCAAGTTCAGAGATCTAATTAAGAATGTTCGACCCACTTCCATAAAATCTTGCGAAACAGATTTGACAATTCGATGGTTGAACTATTTAAAATGAAGTTCCAAGTGGCACGATAGTGTTCAATCAATACACTGGGCTGCCCTTCTTCATGAATGTGTCGCAAAACTCTTAAAATAGGTGTATTTTCGAATATTTTCGTAAAACTATAAGGTATAAATCGAATTTTTGTGATCTCAACCATGATGTTCAAAACCAAATAACCAGTTAAATAACATGCGCGATCGGAACCATTCAAAATATTTGTTAGGGTGACCATTTCTCAAATTTTAAAATTATTACTTTTCACTGTGTCTTGAAATATACCCCAACGTGATCGATAATCCGATTTTGAATATTAATATATTCATCGTTCTATTTAAACTGTCGACCATTTTCGCTTTTCAATCACTATTCCCAAGATCGGTATTTGAACACCATCATCTGAAAATAGGTTTCTTCCGTAGAATAAAAAACATGTTTAGAAGCTCATCTGGAAACTCTCCAACAATGGATGATGTTCGCATACCACGCGAACATCGATCTACACTAATCTTTTTGCACGGTCTCGGAGACACTGGGTAAGGCCGAGCTTAACAAGATACGGATGGAAGGAAACTCTGGAGACAATCATTCCTGCTCACACGAAGTTGTTGTGCCCAACTGCGTACAATTCACTTTTATTCAGACCTAATATGAATGTGAGTGTCATGAGACTGGATACCACCGCCTGGTTTGACATTTATTCATTTGATGACCATTCGCTCGAAGATACCGCCAGTATTCGGAAACATGCCAAATTTTGTAACCATTCGTTCTCATAGTGGAAAACTTGGTTAAAAAAGAGATAGAAATGGGAATTAATCCACAGAATATAGTCATAGGTAAGCTTTCTTTTTCAAACATAAAAATAAAAAATAGCTGTGATTTTTAATATTGTGTTAGCCGGCTCAAGTTATATACAAGATGCTTTATTCCAAGCTCAGCTCTTGTGCGTAAGCTAAGAAAAATCTTAGAAACATATGCTCTAATTGTTTTAAACTCGTTTTTTTCTTATGATAGACATTTGGGATACATAAATTTACATAACTTTATAAAATGATTATTTTGAGATTTTTGAAACTAAATAATATAGTTAATTTATCTCTTGATAAAAAACGGCCATTACTTCTTCTGATTCTATATTTTCACCACACCAAATGGTTAATTCATCCAACTTTATGTCTGTTAAACGCTCATTAACTACCACTTCTGCCCTTTCAAGGAAGGTTTTCACATTTAAAAGCCCTGTATGTGACCACCTTACAGATCCTGACTGAAATCCATTGAATTTATTAATATTATTTGATTAAGACATTGAAACACCAAAAATCAGGGCGTTAACAAAATTCAATGATGGAATTAGAGCCTAAGCAAATTTTATTCCATAAATTTGAACTTTTAAAGGTTTTGTTTATTCTTTAAATAATTATTTAGCCATTAACTAAATGAAATTTTAAAAAACAATCCATTTACGGCTCAGCTTCCTGAATTTTACCAATTCTTCTGTTGAGGTTTAAGTTGTGCAAGGTATGGGTAGTGCCCACATTACTGTTTTCTATTTTGCTTACCTGCAAATTTGGTATGAACTTAAAGTGGTTAATAAGAGCACATTTTCGATTCAGTTTCCTTTAAATCTGATTTTAAGTAATTTATAAATCCTGTAAATTTCGTCAACGGACTCCCTGGACATAATTTTGAAACGTTTGATGATTGTCATATGATAAGTTTTTATATTTTATTACTCTGAATTAGTGTTGAAAAATCAATAAAAGTACTATTTTTCATTCAAAAAGATGCAGATTTATCTTGAACCATTTTGATTGGGCTGTTTTTCACTTAAAAAAATTCAAAAAGGGTGTACTATGATCGTTAACACGTTTGAAACTAGAGTGATACATCTTACAATTATCTCTCAAAGTTTCTCATTTTAAATACCACAAAATTAAAGTATTATATGGCGAGGAACATATATTTATCTCGTTCACCATTAACATAAATTCTTATACTTATCTCATCCTGTCTCATCTGTTTCTTAACGAGCATGGTGAGTTTTATGTGCTCATCACTGGGCAAAAAGGGTGAGCATAAAACTATCTCATCCCACATTTATAAATGTATACATCCCAAAGCACAAGAAAATTCAAAGTTATAATAGTAGAACTATTTATATATTTTTTTTGGGTAGACTGCACTTATTCACTTCCCCCATAATATGTTTGATCTAAATAACTCACCTTTTAGTAATAGAGTCGATTTTAATAATTAAGGTTTAAAAGATACAAACTGAATGATCTAGTGTTTCCTTTGGCCCTTTCTACTTGTGTCAATTGATATCTACAGAGCGATAGTCAAATCCGTGGAAAGCATAGATTGGTTGTTATTTTTATCCCCAAAATTATTTTTCTGATATTTTTAGGTGGTTTCTCACAAGGAGCTGTCGTCGCTTATTACACAGTTCTAACAGCGGAAACAAAGTTCGGGGGTACCCTCTTATTGAGTGGTTGGATCCCTTCCCATCAAGAGTTTTTAACAAAGAAAATAACAGTAAAGAACACTGATATACCTATTTTCATCGGACATGGTTTAACTGTTTTATGAATTTAGGTACTTCTGATGATTTGGTCCCTGAGACCCTCATGCGAAAGTCTGTGGATGTTCTGAATAAACTCGACATCCAACCAACTGTCAAAGTTTATCGTGGTATGGCACATTCCTGTAACAATGAGGTCATTCATTTCATGACATAAGGAATTATCTGATATCCGAGAATTTATTAGCGGTATATTCGATTAACACGTGCTTAGTTCGTTAGAATTTCATGATATAAATTTTTGAAGATCGATTAATTGTTTTCATAAAGAAAAACATACGACTGTTTACCCCAACCTCATGTAAAAATTATTGCGAAATGTTTTGCGATCCAAGACAAGAACCAAAATGATAAAAAGTGAAATACATGAAATGTAGTTTGACAATCTTCCCGAATTCAGTCCTCTGAATATAGTGCCAATTAAACTTGCAACCCAAATGGAACAAGTAGTTACATGGTTATATGAAGTGAATTATGGTTGGAAACAGTTTCTCAATCTTCACATTTCACGTCGCATCATAGACTTATTAACATTCTTTTGTCAAAAGAGCTAAATTTTGAATGTTTTAATAACTATGTGAGTAAACTGTTAGTAAGTCTCAATACCCCGCCTGAAAAATAGCCATAATTTAAGTGAGGAGAGATAATTAATTTACTTATGCTATTTTTCCAAAAGACACTAACTAAAAAAACAAACTAATCAAAGAAAACGAACTAAGAACCACTAGGATGAGCTATTTTCGATCCACCTATAAGTATCTTTTGATAGATACAAGGATACATTGAGTCTAAACCCGAGGAAATACCAAAAGATGTGGAAAAGCGATGAAGAGTTGTATTGGGAGGACGAGTGAAATCTTTGGTTTACTTTCATTTACGATATTCGTAACATCCTTGGTACGATGTAATCACCTTTAGAAGCACTGTGCATACTATAGCATGCTTAAACGACAAATGGTCTTGACACCACTTGGCCAATAGTTATTCCGATGTCGCATCAAAAAAAGTAAACAATTCGGCTGGGTACAAGTCATTTTTTCTTTTAATCGACACTTTTTTTCTAACTCAACCAAGTATTATTGATGTTGTTGAAATGGCTATTTAATACAATGAAACCCCGATGCATTGTAACGATTTGTGAGTTTGTCCAGATTTTCCGCTCCAAAATGACAAACGAACGAGTAGTCAACCACCAATCTTATGCTCTGATACCTCAACGAGAACAATTTCAAATACAGTCAAATCTCGTTACTATGCCACCTGTCGGGACCGAGCAAAAGTGGCATGGTAACGAGGTTTTGTTTAAACACTTTTATTTTCTCGAATTACTTATCAACCCTTAGCTCTTAGGAATCGTCGGTTGGCGCATCTTCTTTTGGCGGATCACGTGCATCTTGTTGTCTGTCTGATCTCACGCTTGCATCATGCAGATCTTCGAGCTTCTCTGCTACATGAACTTTCGCACAGTACTCCAAGCGCGCTGGGCTTCCTCGAACGAAACGACTTCTCCCGGACAGTTATATCATTATTTTCGCTTTCCACCAGCTCCTCACTGCACAGCTTCGCCTCCTCAATTTGCTCCAATGTGAAAGACCTGCCAGTTGCGAGGATCTAGTCGACTTCGAGAAAGTCAGACAGCTCTATCTACCCGTTTTCGTGCATGTTTTCCCCTGCAAGCCGAGCTTCCCAGATCTCGATCAGTTCCGCATCACATGCCTCAGTTTGAATCTCCTTTACGATGAAATTGACCTTCGCGAAACATTTCCTGATCGTCGACTTGCCGACCTACTCCCAAGCACGCCATACGACGTGTAGAGCGTCAAGCAACGTTAAGTTGAGCATATTATCATCGTCCATGACATCAAGACTGGGGCATGGCAGGAGCTTCTTGTAGTGGCGCTTGAGGTTCTCTATGATTCCATGATCCATTTGTTGCTAATTGACTACCGTGTTGGGTGGGAAGAAGAAAAACTGGGCTGTAGTTCGTCTATTCGCCTTTAGAATGTGAGTGTGATGATCGAGCATTGAGCAGAATCGCAGACTTTCCACGACTCATGCCTTTTAACAGTCACATAATAGTGGCATAGTAAATTTATTTTGTATCCAATTTTTTAGGGACCGAGCAAAAGTGGTTTAGTAGCGAGGTGGCATAGAAACGAGATTTTACTGTAGCTTGTATAGATGAAAAAGCTCAAAAAACGTTCAAGGTTGAGCTGAATTTAATACGATATGTTCATAAAAGAATCAAACGATGATACTTTATTATCATTGAAAAACTTCTAAACCATTGAAAAAGTATTGTAGTTGGAACTTCAAATAATCCTCTTTTTCTAGGCTGAATATTGCTGTAATTTTTTTCTACCCCTGTTTAACATTAGTAGCATCAGAATTCCAAGGAAGGAAATCGCGATTTCAAAGTTGGAACTGATTAATAATTTTCAAGGAGGATACACTTCGATCTCTATTAATCAACAATTGAAAATCTACTGCGATAAATAGGAGTCGTTTTTAAAATGGACAGCAATCGGATGAACGGATCAAGAGTGAATTTTTAAGGGCGATATACAGGGTTTTCATCATAAATCGCCCAGATCTCATTTGATATCGCGTTAATCCCTTTTATTCTAAGAAAATCTTAAAATGCTAAAACCTTATGGGAATGAAAGAAGTATAAATGATTAAATGATTAATGATTTCTTTTCATAGGAATAAATCAAAGAATTTCATTTTGTGCACGATTTACTATGAGATGGGCAAAATTTATGATGAGATATGAGCGATTTTTGATGAAAATCCTGTAAAGCCTGTAAATACCCAACCTGGGTGGATCTCATTGCCTTTAGATATAAAGACTATTAGAGCATTACTTTCGATGAAATGAACTTAGATAGAAGTTGTCCTGATCTAAAAATAAGAGAACTCTCGCATGATTCGCAAGATAACCTTGATGATTCGATATTGGATGAACTGTAAGACCGCGATTTTGGAAAGATAAACTGACCAACGTGGATAAAATATTGTCAACCTATTTTTGATTCATTCAACATTATTTTAAGAGGATTTATCAACCGAAATGTTCTTTATTAGGCATGTAAAAGTGACCTCGTATACACTTTTATTTTTCAACATTTATTTATTTTCATATTACATAACCCAATAATACCGAACCTATGTAAAACTTGAATATATCAGCTGAATATCTTCGATTTAACCAAAATCGAAATCAGCCACGATAAAATATTTACCTTGCGATTTCAAAGGTATTGAATTTAATCCAACAATATATCTTCAGAATCAGATTTTTACCTGCTCTGCATAATAAAATTGAAATTTTAGTCAATGATAATACTCATCCAATTTTCATTCGCATCAAATTTCACCATATTTATGCCACAATAAGTTAGGATCTATGCATGTGCACATAGGCTTCGCATCAAAAACCCAGAATCCTTATCTTTCTCAAGAAGGGCTCATGGATTTCACTCACCAGATGTTGCAGGACGACAAAATTTTCTGTATGGTTGCCTGCCCATTCATGCCATGTAAAAATCTTGTAATTTCAGATATCAATCATACCGGCAAGCGATCGAAATTCGAGCCTTAATTTAAATTTAGGGGCTGAAACATAAGAGGAACGTCTATATTCAGACAATTAATATTCATTTCTAATCTCATGAAGTCCTTCAAATGCGCTACAAAATAAACTGGTTTTCTTAAGGCATGACTCTACATTATCAAAAGGTAACTAATCAGAGAATACCTAGCCCCAGTCTGAAAATTTCGAGCAATTCCCTACTTTTAGCATTTTAGGTTATTTTTTATTCATTTATATACTTTAATTCTACATTTATTCAATATTTAGCTTTTAAGACAACCTACAGTGCGTTTCAATCTATTTCGAAAGCGGGTGGTGGCGCCAATATTTTTTCCAAACTGATGAATTAAATTTAGAAAAGAACATTGAATTCAGTAAATTTATAAGAAAATCTAACGTCAAAATGATTCCACCTTCTGCGTTCGAAATAGATTGAAACGCACTGTATTTTAAGAAAAATTAAAAAGATGTTGCAAAGCGATTTTCAATGAGTAATATATACATGCGCATTCGTTTCTCTCAAAGATCAGTCGCAAGCTACACGATACTTAGTTAAAATATAAAATATATATATTCATAACTAGCAATAAAAGTTAACAAAATAATACTGTAAAAGAAAGTAAGAAGTTTTCGTACACGTGCTAGTTGTTCTTAACTTTAACACAAAAGTTTCCTTCCCAAGAACCGGGAAACCTGTGAGTAGTTATTTTGAGTCGCACTCTAGGAACCAGGCGTAAAGTGGAAATAGTAAATATAAGGCTAAAACAACAATGCTAAATGAGTCCACCTGTCTATACACGCAAACTCTAACATTAAAATGCCCTTCCTCTCTGAAGAGTTTCAAGGAAAAGTCGTGTTTTATTTAAATTTTTCAGATGTTGAGTTTCAACATATGAAATAGGGATAGTTTGTAAACGTCAGAGTTTGAGAAGATGATCACATAGGCAGCCTTCTATCAATTCTTAAAAAACAGCTTTATTCTGTTCCCAAATGAAAGCCGAAGTTAACCGAATTTTTGGATATGCTCATTTTCGCCTAAAGACCCACGTTAAAAAATGTTTTACATATTGCGGGACTGGCAAACACAATTTAGACTTTGTTGCATATTTACTTCGTCAAAGTTCGTGTGGTCGTAAATTTAAAATGCAGCTGTTGATTCGTGGACTAGATGGAAGAACTAAGGTTCAAACGGTTGACTGTAATTCAACATTTGACACGGTTCTTGATAGTTATTGCTCCTCCCAAGGTTTCGTTTGATTATTATTTCAGGTCTCCCCTCTGAATCCCTCCGTTTGATTCATGGTGGAAAATTCCTTATTATGGACAGATCTCTAAAATCATACGGCATCGACGACACTGCAACTATTCAATTGACTTCTGTTCTGAATGGAGGCATTATCGAGCCTAGCATGCGTGTACTGGCTACTGACGTAAACTGCAACAAAAAGGTGTGCCGGAAGTGTTATGCAAGACTACCTGCCAGGGCTGAAAATTGCAGAAAACGCAAATGCGGACACTGCGCCGACATAAGGCCCAAAAAGATGCCCAAATAAACTCTAATGTTTTTACTAGTGGAAGGAGAGGCTATATTTCTTTTATTTCGTGTATACCTTTGGACTGATGTTTTAAAATATTTTTTTCTGATGATTTGAATTTCTGCTTCCTTGTATTGACATTTAAGTTCGTCCAACTGGATATATGAGATATAGTGGCTGCGAGTTTTGCGAACTTGTATCTATACCTGACCAAATTAGCTTATGGTATCTTTGACCATTATTTTTCTGACCCCAAAATTGCACTTGATGATTTCAGCTATCAAGCCACTGATAACATCGACGGCAAAGTTGCACATGCTTTGTATTGTAAAACTATTCATTCATAAAAGCCTGGTAGTCGAATGGTTCTGATTAATAGTTTTATGTTTGGATGAGGATGCCTGCAATTTTGGTAATTAAGGAATTTTGCTATGTCTTCACTTAGTGGTCGACTGAATTCACATAAGTTTCTTGTATTTTCTTCTCTCTTCATTGAATCTAGTTAATCATTATATTCTAAAATTCTGAAAATACGAAATGCCTGATTTAGATGTTTTCATCAACGTAGACGTTTTTCAAAGTAAACATGTCCGTCAGTTAAAAAACTGACACATCTATCCAAATCTACATTTAATAACTGAAAACTTTACCAAAACTATTTCCATCTTTGAGATATAGTTTACTTGACGGTAAACACACTGAAATCCTTATAACCGACAATAACTTTTCCCCACCGTTTGGGATTTATCAAATTTAAAGCGAGATACTCCACGTGCCAAAAAGCAAAGCCAGCTCACTCCAGACAGTCGAAAATAAAATGGATGCTTTCTTTAGTGGTTTTGATTTTACAATCGCAAGTCGAGAATCTATAATAAATGGCTATTTGAAAAATTGGCGTTTCGTGAAAACTCAGATTTGCTGGTATAAGAAATATATTCAATCTATGTTGAGTATTTTTAAGGGGAAAATATAACTTCGAATTCATCATATATGAATGCAATCTCAGAAATGATTCATCCCTGCTGTAATAAAAAAATATCTAATTGGCTGACGTTCATTGGTTATGTCTGCACTCATGCAGTTTTAGACTGCACAGAAGATAAAAGAGAAGGACCTGGCCTAATGGATGAAATTGTCGAAGCCAAATTTCGCAAAAGAAGAATTAATGTTTGATGGGAAATGAGTGTTGATTTTGATTTTTTGTAAGGTGAAAGATGTTTTCCAAGTCCCCTGTCTTGAAAACAAAATAAACGGACTGGCCCTGATCGATATAATGACCTCGAATGTCACTCTGGGTTCCTCAATAATCCTAGACCGCTGGAAAGTGTATGGCACAATGATTCAAGATAAAGAGAATCATTTAATCTTCAAACTTACCTAACTTCTTTGAGCCGTTTGCTTGCTCACGTACAGAAAACCAGAAAATTCATGGCTTCAAGTCAAGCGATCTTTGACCGATCTCTATATTATGAAGGATGAAAGTCTAATTTACCAGATTAGTGAGTATCTATGTCAAAAATTTCATCGCATGTATTCGAATGCAATATTGATACTTATAAAAATATTGCGCATATTTATACCAACCCTTAAATAAATAATGTTTTAACTCATAGATTTGATACTATTTTTTGTTCTGGTTGCAATTTAAGTTCCTTGTGCTTCCATCTTAATTTTGAAAGGAGCAGTTATCACAACAAAAGTATGTTTAGTAAATATCACATTCGTCGTTTTCCTTGGTATGTTTTGCCGTTTTATATATTAATTTGTGAATCGATTCTAAACTCCAACTTTATACTTAGAAACAAAGAATTTGAGTCTTTAAAATGGTTTAAAAATATAAATTCTGCATAGGTTGTTAAAAGTGCAAAATCAAAGGGTTATAATCGTAATGTGGTTCTTTGTTTTATTTCAGAAAAATGTAAAACCCACAAGTAGAAGTTAGGAATAACAACATGAAATGTTTATAGATACTTGGAACGACATCAAAGTTGTAAAATGATGATAATCACTAAGTAAAGACTTCCCGGATTTTTTTAGTTGACAGCGTTGTGTATGAATATCGTGGATACAAAATTCTTTAAGTAACAGATTATCAGTTAAATATTAGCGAGAACTCGGAAAGAACACGTTATTAAATGAAAAGATTTTTTTATTGGTGATAAAGTTTGAAAATGGCCACGTCATTAATGTTTTACTAATCAATATGACGATAGAGTATCGTGTTTTAAACCGAAAAACAGACCGTAGAATAGCAGGGTTGGCCATTGGATATATTTTTCTCTCCCATCCAATGGGACTCCCATGACAATATTACAACTGTTGTCATTCAATTTAGCCAGTAAAATGTAATTTATTTGCAAAATGAAAATATATAATTTTAATTTGAGGTGACTGATAAATATCGAAGACCCTCTCGTTCCCATCCTTGACGATCTTCCCGCGAAATATGGCAAAAAACCAAGTTTGTATTCGTGAATAAATCCACCGCTATGGATCCATAGGGGATTGTTTTCAGTAATTTGTTCCCATTTTGAAAATAATAACTCGCTAGGATTGAGTTGTGGTGAATATGGCAGTAAAAATATAATTTAATGATTTTCTCAAACACTTGAATTTTATCTGAAATCTCTTAAAATAATATATATTCATTATTAATGCATTTACATTTTACTAAATAAATCGAATCACAAAATTTACGTTTTATATTCTAGAGCATTTATTATCATATAAAAAACCTCATTTGTCAATTCAGTTTCAGTCTGACATTTTCACTGCTTTTTCGAGTCTCTACTCACTCAGTGGAGTGTAAAATTCTTGCTTATCATCTGTTTCTTATAATTCAGTTAATCAAGTTAATTCCTTAACCATTTACATCGTACATGAAAATCTAATATTTACAAAGTTTAGAAATTAACTTCAGTTTAAAACGACACAGTGCAATCATAGAAATTGCTTGCACAATGATTTAATCTTACAGAATCCCTCCTAATGCCGAATTCTGAAGAAAGAGATACTGCGAAATTTGATGTAATTAATTCGAAAACTATTTTTGGCACGAAAATTACAAGGTTATTGGAAATTTTGTTATTTACGAGTGCTTAACTTCAAAAAAAGTGTTTAGATGGAACTGGAAACAATGAACACATTTTACGCTATGCTGTATTGCAAATCCATTTTTCATTAACAAATTTATTCCAACTGTGTACTGTTTTTCATCGCCACAGATGGTTCTAAAAGACCTTCAGATATTTCAACTGCTTTAACATCCAATTTTAAAGAGTTAAAATATTCTTTTGGAACCTCAATCAAATGACATCGTCTGCCACTCAACATTAAAGCAACAACAGTTCTAGTGAGATCCAGAACCTCCTACTTTTGGTTGGGTATTTCATTTTTTAATATCAACGTGGTATTAACAACCACTTGGATTACAGAATATCAAATCTAGCCTCTTGTTTAAAATCGCCAAATAAGAAACCCCACTACAATGACTGATAGAATGCTCAATATGTCTATGATTAAAATGTATTACCAAAAATATGGAAATTGTGTAATTATGAAAGGTTATGCCTGCAGTGTTTATTTGTCACTATGGTCTGAGTCTCACATAATAAGGTAAACTGATCTGAGTACCAATGAAATGGTACAAACATATAAAGCAAAAACATTAAAACTTTAATATGATAAATATGAGTAACTCTGAGTCAGACGTTTATAGGATTTCTCTGGCTACTTTCACATGGTTTCCTGTATGGGACATGGAAAATGCAAATATATGCTCCCAATCATATCCCCTGGCCCAGCCTGCAAATAAAATAAATTATTCAATTACCCGCCCACCCAATCGCTCACGTTATAGTATTTAGTTTACTCAAAAAAAAATACATCAAATCATTTTGGCGACTTGCTCTGGAAACTCGACAATTTACTGAGATCCAATAACTTCGACTGTACTACAATATGAAAAAGGTTATGGGGGATGAAATGCGCTATTATTTATAATTATTATCAGAGAATTAATAAAAATAATTATTCCGATGATAACCGTGAAGATTATAACAAAAATCGTACTGATCCTCATACAAGAGCAATAAGAGTAAATAAGGCCCTTTGAGATTTAATTCATTGAAAAAGTGGTAAAAAGGAATAATGAGAGAATTTTAATCTCGATGAAGGAAGAACGTAGCCAAGCCTAGAGACTGGACCAGGTTTAAAACTGTTCTCAAAATTTATTTATTTGAAAAAAATACCCTCTCAGTATCATGAATTCCAGAGATGTGAAATCAAGTAAAAATTGTAAGGCATCATAAATCGAATCATTGATATCCTCATTGATTTGGTTTTACGAATTATGCCTCATAAAATTGTTCTTATAACCTTTTCATTTCAAGCTCAAAATATCTTAAGCTTTGTTATATCTCACAAATTATTTTAGACACCCATCTGGAAACCCTGTCTGTAGAAAAAACGCATATCCATATCAATATAATCTCAACGAATGTATTTTTGTACCTGTATGCATCATGCTTTTCACAATTGGTAAATTCTCTATTTTATGACAAAATTGGATTATAGAAGAACTACGAAGACGATTTTTGAGTTCATTGTGTTGTTTTGAATACATTAAAATCTACCATTTCCATATTTATATAATTATCCCCAAAAGCTTGTCACTAACTCTCGAATCCGACTATTCCATGTCCCTATACCAGAAATTTCTCCACGAGAATCATGATAAACCAATCTCATACCTGATAATCGGTTAGGTCTCTGGATCAGAGGTTTTCAAGCTTTTTTATTCTAAAGATCTCTTACCGGGTTTTGCATTCTTTTACGGCCACCGTGACGATCTTTTACGGCCACCATGAGTTTCTTTTACGGCCACCGTGATTTTCTTTTACGGCCACTTTGAACGTTTGCCGAAATCAAAATATTTGATGTTCAAACGGCAACTATATTTCTATTGTGATAAATCTTTGTCACAAATAAGGATAATTCGAAATCGAAAAGTGATATTTTTAAAATTTTTCTGAATTGATTATGGGAGTTTGTGTTGATAAATGGATTTTTAAAAATCTGATAAACCTAAAATTTAATTAACTAAATTATTATTCCCCCTCAATGTTCTCTTTATTCATTTTTTAGGAATGTTTTTTAAACGAAAAACCACATCATTAATGACATCTGAGCCTTACGGAAGTCACACCAACACGTTTATCCAATTATAACAATCATTCGGAAAAAATGTTTTTCAAAAATGAATAAAGAGAACATTGTGGGGAAATAATAATTTAGTTCATTAAATTTTAGGTTTATCAGATTTTTAAAAATCCATTTATCAACACAAACTCCCATAATCAATTCAGAATTTAAAAAAAATATCACTTTTCGATTTCGAATTATCCTTATTTGTGACAAAGATTTATCACATTAGAAATATAGTTGCCGTTTGAACATCAAATATTTTGATTTCGGCAAACGTTCAAAGTGGCCGTAAAAGATCGTCACGGTGGCCGTAAAAGAATGCAAAACTCGGTAGAAGATTTGTACTGAACCCAGGTTGAAAGCCTCTGCTCTAGATAAACTATATGGGTGTCGTATCCGAACCAGAATTATCACAACAGGCAGCTATCAAGATGTATGCCTTTTCATTTATTTATCTTGGTAGCTTCGATTAGAAAATGGTTCAATTACCCATCATTGGTATCAAATGTTAGGTTAGGTTACTCAACTGAGAGATAAGTGTATTGGAAGTTGAAACGTACAACTTTGACATTTGGTAGTTTTATTAGGCGTCTTTGATACATTAATAGATTTTTCTAACAGAAAAAAAAAATCAAAAATCCTTCCCCTTTGTTCTATCAGCTATAAACATCAAAAACATTCCTTGAGTTACAATCCTAATTTTTTTAGACATTGTTTCAGATAATGAAAACTATGTTCGTAAATAAAACCAAAAAATACCATTCAAAAATTTTGATTCCAATTACTGGAACCTAAGTTTCCGTTTCTGTGATACTCAATTTTTAATTATTTATTCTCATATTTTGGCATCATCATTGACACATTTTCAAGCCACACAGACTCATTTTTGAAATTTAAGCTTATCGAGGCAAAGTTGCGCTCTATCTTCTTCTCTGGTCGTAGTTCGATCCAGGGTGGTTTGCGATATTATTGCCCCATCTCGAAACCGACCTTTCAAGAGTCCAGCTCCATCCACATTTAGCTTCGGAGCCTCTCTAGGCTGTAAGCTGGTGATAACTTCCATGCAGTTGATGATTTAGTCTATTCTGAAGCTCCTGAATTAGTTTTATGTTATCTCAGTTTAACAAGACCGAATACCCATTTTGGCACTTCACTTCTTGCACCAGTTGTGTGGAGCCTGCTGAGGTGCAAACCAAGGCCACCTTTTAGCCCTATCTGGCTCAGCTTCAGGTCAACAACGCGCGGATATACCGCAGCTGTTGACCTGTTTCGAAAGGGTTGAATATACCTACGCGGGCACCCAAACGCCTCCGAAAAATCAAGGAGGGTGCCCAAGTACTCTGAATGCAAGCTGACGCTCAAGATCCGCAGAGATGCTTGTGGTTTAATCCAGCTCGAGAGAGTGAGCTGACTATTCACACTCTCAACTGTTCATAGAGCGCTCCCGAAGAACCTGCTTCAAGGGCACTTACCATTTCTTGAACAGTCAAAAGCTTGTCTAGGCTAGTTTATGAATATAAACCCTAGTAGCTTAGACTAATAGTTAGTTTTTCTTCTCATATCGATGCAGAGTCACGCTATATTTAATTATTGTTCGTTGTACATTTAGAGGTCTGCAACTTGGCTAGTACCAGGATTTGAAAAATAGATAGCGGGTTGCCAAGAAATAAATTTAAATAATTTAAACACAATATTTTTCATCATTGATGTTTCTAGTTAAAAATAAACAAGTCAATAAATGAAGAAAATGATTGTCGAATTGCATCACAACGAAAGAATACCAAAAACTGAGGAATCTCGTTCTTGAGCAATTCCTGAGGCTACTATGATATGAATTGTGAAAAATACCCAATTGACTGTAGAGTTGAACCAGAATGGCCAAAATCCTCTAAACCCGCATATCTTAATGAGGGATTTAAAGAAAGCGTCGAACAAATAAATGTCAACATTCAGCCTTTGAAATTGAAAAGAATTGTATTGATCATGGACAACGCTTTGTTTCATCACTCATTTCAGAATATTATTCTTCACAATTATCCATCCGTTCAACTCTAATATTGTCTTAAATACAGCTAGTTTTATCCCTATCTACTATTTTCATGACCAAATCTTTGCGTTAAAAACGTAGGCAGACTTCAATGAACAGACGATTTTAAACCATACAATTACAAAAGAAAACCCGTTAAACTCCATGTGTAAAGAGACATTTTTTCTCAAACGTTGGCCTAAACAGAGTTAATATAAGCAGGCATATTATGAATTTATTATTACCAAACCTTTTGCAGAACATTCAAAAATAGCCTATTTAAATCTATGGTCTTAACCAGCACAGAATGTCCTGAACATCCAATTATTTTCCACAACCAGGTACCATACTCATTTAATTAAAATCCTTAAGCAATCTACCATCTAGGGTTGAGCTGACCAGGGTTTTCGTTGGTTGAAAGTGATATCTGACGTGTTCCATGCCAGTTTCAATGACATCAAACAGTAAATTATGATTCTAACATTTCTGAGGTGTCATTATTTATACACCAGTATGCTTCTATCAAACCCTTGAACATAAAAAGTTGAAAACAGGTTTTATAGGCGGATCGATTAAAACAAAAAAAAACAAAAACATTTATCCTAATGATGCATATTTGAGCACGAATCTAGTAATATCAAATATATGAAGGTCCTAAACAGGTTCAAAATTCGCTACATTGTAAAGTACCTAACACAATAAATGTAAAGTGAAACAATTTCTTCTTATATGTCAAATCAAAATCTCAAAAATCTGAGAATTTTTGAGCATGTTAAATGCGTGATAATAACCTGTAGTGCGTATCTGGATCAGATGATACCTATTTTGTGTCTCGTGTTTCACGAGACTAGATTATCACGAATTTTCCACATTGATATTTTGTGGAAAAATCGCAATCAAGTCACATTATATACAGTAAAAATTCCACGTGGGCTGACTTAAAGGAATCATAATTTTGATGAATAATAAATGCAAGTTTTTCAGGCCCTTTCAACGCAGAAGTGTTATGGGTTTGAGTAAGTTTTCACACCATGCAAGACTTAAATACTCCTTCATTTGGTTCGAATTTTCCTGTGACATCAATAAATAGATTATTTACTTAAATATCTTTCCACTTTTCGATATTCGAATCCTTCCTTCAATAATAAAAACTTACGAAATTTGCTGGTAAATCAGTGGCCAACCAAATTCGGAAATTATTTTATACGTGATAAATTGAGCTTATTCGCTGAACTAAACGTTCCGCTCTTTCATGATTTAACGTACTGACCTTTACGCGCCAATCATTAGGTCAGTTTTTAGCCATGATTTAGTTGCCAAACACATTGAAATATTAAGACAACCACTGACAAGTTGTCACATTTGGATTATAAGTAAAAATAGAAACTGAACACCAAATTATGAAATGATATGATCCAAAGGTTTACTAGTCACTAATGAATACGATATCGAATTGTATGGCTCTAGGTTAACAATCGGAAAAGCCGAAAATGATCGGGTGTTTAACTAGACTTAATAAATTAAAGAAGGATAATTCCAAATTCATTGAATAAACACTATCATCCTAATTGTGTTTATTTTGGCATACCTAGTTTTGCATCCCAGTCAGCATCGTTTGATAAAAACAACTAAAAATCCGATTCTCATTTGAGTAATGAATAATGCAGAAACGATTCAAATCATCGAGCCATTCCCTTCCCTGATGCACTTCTATAACCTTTATTTGGTTTACAGACACACCCTATATATTAGCAGATCGGTAAACATGTGTGGAGATTTGTCGATTATAAAAACAATCTTATAAGGGTAGTTAATCTGAATCATTATTACCTAAATATGGACGATCAAATGAATTATTTCGAACTGCAAGCCGTCAAAGACAAACCATTAGCCAATACTCTGGGAGAACTCAAACTCAAGGCCGGTGAGCGTGCATGGTTGGTCGATGATGAGACCGTTTACGTTAAAATTAAGAATGCTAATGGTAATATCGGGTTTGTACCTTCATCATCCCTGAAAAACAAGCCAAACCTAGAAGATAAAGATGGCCTAATTTTTATGGTTGTATGCTCATATAATAAACGCGAAAACGATGAACTAAGTATTACAACTGGAGAGTTGGTTAGGATCAAAGCCATAGCGGATGACGGATGGTGTTATGCCAAATCTAACTCGAAATGGGGATGGATACCAGGCAATCACTTGATTCCACAATTCGCAGGTAGCCCAATATTTGACGTAGAACCAGAAACTTCTAATATGTATGATAACTTAGCTGTTGCATTCGATGAAGAGTTAGATTATTCACCAGAAAAACAACCGAGTGCTGATCAGTAATATGCTATTTAATAGGCGTCGTTTATTGTCATTGTTGAAACCATATCTTAGTTATGGTTGGTTTTTCCACAAAACGTCCATTGGCGATTGTCAGTCTATCTTAATGGAACAAGGGGAGTATGGAGATTTTCTGATCAGAGTTAGAAACGATGTAAGTTCTTTGAATTTTATTTCAAACCATTTCGACTCGAACTTCTCTTCAACCTCATAGATTCAACCCAATTACCAATTGTGATTTTCTCGCATTTAATTTTTAAATTACAAATTAATGATGTAAATAGCTTACCAAAAAATTCTTTTTTCCAATTTATAAAAATTGAAATACTTTATCTAACTCTCCAAAAATATCTCGGCACATTTATAGGACACAGAAAATTAATGATTAGCCTTTTCGATGCAAGTTAACGGTTGTGGGATTTATGGATAATAAAATGCCATTCATTTTTTAAATGATCCGACTTTTTCCAAATATGGCATTTGAATATTCTGGCATCAGCTCAACCACAGTTTTCTTGATTTCTTTCATAGAACGTAATCTAATCTTTGAATGTGTTCCTTTACAATGAATTAATGCGATTATATGGCATATTTTCGGATTGGGTACCGTGATTTCGTATTGCTGAACAACTTAGGCTCAGCTCTAAACTAAACACTTGATAGGATTCGATTTTTTGAAGTTTTCCCTAGATCATGACCTCTAGAATGATTTATCTTCCGTTGGGAACATAGCCGAAGCAATTTTTAGCAATGGGTATATATTTTATAATTTATATCAAAAAACCTTTACTCTACTAGTTTGAAATACACCATATTCCATTTCATCACGACTCGAATAATAGGAGGACTCTTTTTTGAGTTCGATACACTGATATTTCTCTGATTTCAACTACAGAGCATCGTTGCTAACCAATTCTTGACTCAAAATAATAAATGGAAATCGGATCTGCAAACCTTCTGGGGGTAGTCATTGAGTTTGAAGTGTCGTTTATTGATTATATAAAGATTTTCAAGGTGACTTGACGATAGAGGTTCTTTTTTATTGGCAAGATAAAGTGTTGTGAACCGTCAGCGGTTTAGATTTTTTCTGAAATTTTGGAAAATGATTTTCCTGCTTTTGGACCATGTACGATTATATTGTCAAATGTTGGGAGAGGAGAGGTTAAATTGTTGAAATGTTTGTTTTTAGAACGAAACAGATAAATATTTCTCAAATAGGAACCATGTCGAATTTTGGCATCAATTGTAAAAATTTTCTCACCAACCAATATCAAATTTACTCAATTAAAACCTATATAATTAGATAATTTCGATTAAAAATAAACTTTTTGTAACTTTTAGATGGTTTCATTGTCCGTTATGGTAAAGACAGACGACGGAGTGAAGAATTTCATGATAGAAATTAGAGATGATCAATTTTGTTTGGCAGGTTATATGGATGCATCTCTCACTAAACTCATTGAACACTTCAGCAAGCAATCAATCGGAAAATGTGAGTGCGGGTTTGGAATATTTCTCAAAAAACCAATAAAGAGACATCACTGATATTTAATCTAGTATTAACGCATCGTGTTCTGACAAAATCAAAAATATATTCTTGAAGTTTTCAATCTGTTTCAAGACATTGTAATCCCCTAGAACAAATGTTTTCTTTCGAGATCGAGTCAAGGCAACGTTTAAACGTTTAGGATCATTAATGATCGATCCGGGTCCAGTTGTAGTTTTTGTCACAAATGACAAAATAATACACAACTTATCGCGCCCCTATCTAAATATTTTTAATTACTTGAAATCGATCGATTGTATGAACCTCGACACCAGGGTAACGTTGTTTCATTAAAAAACTGATCAAATTGACTTGGTCGGAATAAACAGCAAGCACTCCAATATCTTTTTCCTCAATTCCTGATGAGCAGAGTGCGTTCACAAGATCCAGTGTTGCAGATACTTCCTCGAGATTTATGCATGGGTTGACGGGAAGTGGGTACGGAATATTATGGACTGAAATCACTCTATTGTCGATAAAAACCACGGGATGACTGTTGGGACTGATTGCACGTGTCAACCATTTATTGTTATTACTGATTTTGACATTTTCCAAAGAGGGAAGCTGGAGCTTTTCAGAGAGCTCATGTAAAAGTAAGTCAGAAGGTTGCAAGCGGTTCTCATAAAATAGCCTTGAACTGAGTTCACAGATGGCCGGGTTCATACGGAACTGTTCATCCAGCGATATCATGCTCTTTTTGTTGACATGCATGAGAATCTGGAATAAGGATTGGGATAACAGTTTGCAACTACATTATTTAAACTTTAAATACCTTTTTGAGAGAACAAGAGGTGACATTTGGTAATGATCACCAACCAGAACAAACGAATTTGACATATCTAAGGAGCCAAGTATCATCGGTAAGTGAACTTGAGTGGCTTCATCCACGATACACATGTCAAAATATTTTAGACGGTTAAATATTGGGTTTTTCACACCTATACACGTTGTTGCAAATATGTTCTAAGTGTTAAATGTTGAATAATATAGGCTTAATAGTTGGTTCATTAACATCACTAAGAGTTGTGATATTTATTTTAACAAATTACATTTAAATGATAAAATAAAGCAGTCAATTATAAATTCCTTGAACAACTATTCAATAATTATAAGTTTTCAATAATTGGAAACAAAGTACGTGTCAAATATTTAGGTTTTATGTAAATTTTCAATGCAGCGCAATTGTCTCGAGGCACATTTATCTAAATATGCACGTAATTCAATAAAGCTAATGAATTTAAACTTATAGAATGTTTGAATAACTTAATAAAAATTTTGTTTCACGGATAAATACATAAAAATTGCTAAATAGATCTTTTATTCACGTCAGTTATTTTTCACTTTTTTCATACCACTATAATTAATTAAATCTATTGAAATGTTTTAAATTCAAAAGTTGAATAAAAACCATTTACAATTATTCTGATAAACAGAAAAATGGCATTTAAAATCTATTTGTAGATAGTAATTTAAGCAATATACTCTTATTTATAAATGATGATGATTGTTTCTCGTGGCATGAGTCGTATTTGCTTGAGAATATCAAAAGTTTACATGAATTCCATCGAAAAGGAAATTTTTAATTTTGTTTACAAAATTTAGCATAGTCTTACAGGCATATAAATTTGCTTGAGTAATAATCTTTAAAAAATCAAAAATAACTCACTTCAGAGATCAAAATTAGTTAAATTTTATATTCATTTATTTGTTTAAAAAAGTTAAAGCTTTTTTCCATTATATTACTAACACAGCATCTATTTTTTTGTGATAGTATTAAAATTATCGCATACAGAAAGGAAAATATTTCGACGTTACTAAATTTTATCATTCATACAAAAAAGATTAGTTATTGATTTCCCATTTGAAGTATCAGCGACCATTTAGACATGTTCAATTTTGAAATGTTTTTAAAAATATAATTTTTCTTTCATTTTATAGAACAAATTATTCAAGCCCTACATACCTGCTTCTTCATAAGCTGTTGAAATTCGTCAGTCGTCCATTCTTTCTGGTTGGATAAAATATTTTCAAGTGTGTGTGCTTTAATATCGGGATGTACGGATTGCTGTTTTCCAATTCTTAAAAACGGTACATTTAACTAATATAAAGAATTTTAACAAACCTGAATCAATTTTAAAAGAATATTATCAACCGCAGCGTTCGTATGACTTGTAATCAGAACTTTTTTGTCAAGTTTGTTAAGTATGTATAAAATGGCAGCGATTGTAGTCGTTTTTCCTGTTCCCGGCAATCCCCATAACAATGCATAATCTCGAGAATTTATGCAATGTTGGATTGCTGACATATGGGAGGCGCTTATTGTTGAATTGCTAGTAAAATTCAGACTTACTATAAATTCTTCAAACATCCCATTATATCTGGATCATTCTGTATGTCGATTGTCGAGCTGATGACGGTTTCTTTGTATTTAATTATAAGGTTTCTCAATCGAAATGAATGTGGTGAATCCTGAACCATAAATTGTGTTAAAAATGTCATCGGAAGATATTGGATTGAGCTTGTTATCATCAGATTGAAGTCAAAGTTTTTACCTATGTACCTGGTTAACTATTAAAATTTACTCTTTTGACAGTGGACTGTCGATCTTGACAGAAATTAAACCACGCATTATATCGATTTCACTAATCAAACCTGATATTTTTTATGTATAAATTAGAAGGCACAAATACATATATTTGTAAAATATGTTGAATATACCGCGAAAACATTTTAATCAATAATTCGTTGAATTAAGGAATCAAATGATAAGTTTGATTTGTAAACACCAAGGTTTTCTCTAATTTTACTGATGTTAACAAAATAAAACTAAAAAATTGTTACATTAATTATAAATTTGCCAAATATTATAAATTGTCTTTGATTAATTTTCCATTGTGCTTTTGGTTAATCATGAGTCTGGGAAATAATATTTATTCAAGCTATATATAGAATTTCAACGAAATAAATAAAACCCACGTAGTTTGTATTTTAAGAAAGCAGATATATAGCGCCTAATTGAGAATCTCAATTTCGGAGAATTTTTTCGATTTCAAGTTTATAAATACTAGGCACTTTGAACGAAGGGTTAAAAACAATATTTTCATTTGTAGACGAATTCTTTGAGATTAAATAGACTTAGATTTCAAATGCTTGATTGATAAATCAAAATATAATCTTTATGCAATAACATATATTTCGTATCTATAAAATATAAAAGTAAACACAAGGCTTGAAGCAAAATGAAATTAACTAGATTTGTGATTCACAACGAGATATAAATAATACATACAATAAACCAATATTTCAAAAAGCTTCAGAGAAGTGGAGAATCTATAGAAATCGCATTATAATATTAAGAAAATATAACCTAACGAAAAATAAGATTCTAAGTATTGTTCCTCAGAACTTTTAATGAGTTAACGCGATAAAAAACGGAATATAAAAAGGAAGTGTGTGTGTGTAATGTTTGGCTCTTATTCGATTTAAAGATCGATAATATCTTAACAATGTCCAGTTGATAAATATCTTGTTAATGTTCTTATTAGAACCATAAAGGGGTTCAAAATAGCCCGCTTTGATTACATTGCTTGAATTATTCATCCCTTTTTAGAATGAATCATTTTTTGTGTTTTGATTATAAGAAAGACAGACTTTGAGTTTATGTTCAAAATATTTTACCTGTAAACATCATCTTTGGCTTTTTGTCATCCGTTTCGGCCATCTTGCCCACCACGAATGAATTTTCATTAATAAAAGTAGTGGAACTGATTGAATGCCCAGTAGATATGTTTTTATCTTTGTTTTCTCTTAAAAAGAGTAATATCCAACTTTTACCTAAATAAAATATCAAAAAACCATCGAAATTTTGGTCCATAAACACCATATTTTTGATTATTTCATTTGAATTTGAATTTTCTTTGGATGGATCGGGATATCGGTTTTTGAGAGTGGCCTTTATTTCTGTTGATAAATCTGAGAACCACATTTTAAAAAATGAAATTTCATCAGAGTCGTGCACTGATTAAATTTATTCACAACCTATCTTCGGTGGGCATATATTTTGGTAGGGATGGGGTACATCTTCGAGTTCGGCATGCAAATGGCATGCATCAGAAACAGGACAAAACCTGCAAGTTTCAGGCAGAAAAGCAAAGTTAGGTAGAGAGGTGTAAGTGTAAAGTTTGGATACTAGCGAATTTCTCGTCTCGACAAATGCATAGATATCGAATTTTGATGATGTTACGAGGATATTTTGGCCTTCTCCTTTGATATAAATTAGTAGAGATTTATTAATTTTTGTTTTGTACCGATTTTCAACCACCAACGAGTACAACATGCTTTGAGCTCTGTGTTCCAAAATACCAGATGAGTACATTTTTCCAGTTTTTATCTCAATGGGAACGATATCCCCGACATTAAAACATGGTTTGGAATTGTCCATTGATTCAATTTTTAAGACTTTGGCAGTCAAATCGATTTTTCCTAAAGTTTAGATACATTCAGAAGTTTGAATAAAGCGTTTGGAATTTATAATCACCAGCATATTGTTTTAATTAGAAATTAAATTTATTGGTAAAATTATCGTTACGGTTGTAAATCAAAATAGTCCGATCTGGAGTCTGGGTGTTTCCGAACATTTTATCAGTGACCGTGCTGCGCATTCACTTGAACCCTAAAAATTTATAGGAACGGTTTTTAAAAACTTTGTTACGTCATTGAAACGGGAGAAAATGAGCCGACAAACCTCCTAAATCGATTTCAAAGTTGTATTAAACTTAAAAATATTCATTTTATCGGAAATTCCATAAAATGATTTTAATGAATTAAAGCCTTAAAAAAATCTTTCGAGAACAAAAATGGAGTTCAAATTGATAAAGTTTGACTCAAGATTCACGAGATCACAGATATTTTAATGTGAGTTATTACATAAATAAAAAAGTGAGTTGATAATAGTCAGCCAACAGCTATGCCTTCCAAATTTCTGGGGACGATCGTAGGTTAAAAAGGATGTGATATGCGATCGTGAAAATATTAGTTCCTTTTTATTGCGTGAACAATATAATTGTGATGTTCAACAGATACAAGTCATTATAAAAATTGAGAATGAATACAATTTAAAATCCTAAATATTGTTTTTTGGATGCATGAAAGTGATATTCAGATCATCTTTATTGTTAAGAATTTTCAGTCAAACATTAATAGAGTTACATAGGCTGAATAACAAAATTTTCAGGACAAATAGTTTCAGACATTTCAATTCTAAAGCCTATTAAACGTAAGAAAAAGTGTAAATGAAATATTTAAGCAAAGCCTGCAATCACAATTTACATAAATCTAATTTAAAATGGGAATTTCACAAAATCAATTTAACATGTGATTATATCATAACGTGAGTGATTCAAAAAAATGAGCCAAAAATCAATAACCTGAAAACTTTTTTATTGAAGTTGTTTCCTAAATGTAAAAATAAAAGTGACATTTAAGAATAAATAATCTCAAGAACCATATCAGTGTAAAACGGAGAAAATGTATCTCAAAACTACACAGTCTACACGGCATTAAGTTTACAGTAATCTAGATTTCGGAAAAAGCTCATGGATAAACAGAAGTTTTTTTGATGCTATATAACTCAAAAAATTTTCCTATAAAACCGTTGGGTGGGGGGGGGTTTAAATAACCTGTGAGTAGATAGCTGAAATATGGAGTGACATTTCGAAAATAATTGTCCACACAATAAAATATTATTTTTTAACTTGTTATTAACGGTCAGCATAAATTCTCTTAATGTTATATTGTTGATAGTTCAGCAGTTCGAACATTAAAAATAATAAAAGCAGGAATGAGGTATTTTTCTTTTAAAAAGGCGACAGTTTTATTGAATTTATGTCAACCATGAAAATATATGGTCGTTTTAAACATGTTTAACGACGCCTAAACACTATAAAACCAAAGAGCTTTTAGAATTATTTTCATAAGTTGCCATGCTCTCCACAGTAGAAACTGGAAATGTGACTTCTCAAGCTTACTGTCATGATTTTATCAAGTTTGAAATTTGGAAATAGAATAATTTCATTTGCTTTGAAAGAATAAATAAAAACCTTTCAGTCCATAAACATCATCTTCCATATATTCTTCATTTGCTATGATTTGGAAATTCACCAAACATTTGTCTACCTGTAGAGAAGTATCAGGTCCAAGAGTTGAGGATGTTAATTTCTTGGCATAGGATATTATAGAGGGATATAGTGATTGTACGTTCTCAAGGACAACGTCGGCGGTAATATCAGCAGCATACAACATCTGAACGATGCCTTCAGAATGCAAATACTGTTTAGCCGTCACATCTAATTGTTCTGTCAACGCAAAGTTCGTCTGAGAGAGGCTTTCCTCACAAGCCGACTGAGAAATCGTTAAGTTTTTCGAGATTAAATGTTCGACTAAAAAATGTCCTAACGATCCGACAGCCATGGCAAGATTTGGAGATGAGATTGAAGGTAATTGCTCCTTAAGAACCGCTTGTCTTACGCATTTGGTGGCGGCCGCGACACTGGTGATTGATATATAATGCCGGGGGCGATAAATTATGTAATTTTCAGTCCCACGACTTAAATCAAAGTGATATTTAACGGGAGTGCCTGAAAAGAAATGAATTTTACCTACGACTGCAACATCTACATTTTTATGGATTTCGAATGGACAATCAGGGTAATAAGCAGTGTACCTCACTGACCGAAATTCATCCCATAGCTTAAAATTTAAGTTTCGACCAGTAAAGTGTAAATCCTCAACTTTTAAGTAGAAAATGTGCTCATTATCACCAAATTGTGCAGGCGTATCAATGAATGTACTCAAGTCCTTGGTTAAACACAATTAGCACATGTTTTGTGACATGAAAGGGTGGAAGAATAGTGGCAGTTGGGCATCCTTCAAATTTAGGCGGGTTCTGACTAGTTTCTGAATTTTCATCCACTATGCTAAATTATGTAAAAATGAACCTAACTTGTTTGAAATAATTAAATAGACTTTGGCTTGCTGAATTTTTCCCTCGTAATCTGTGGTAAGATAGATGAATACGTTTTTTTACCTCTCCGCATAATTTGTATAGAGGGGGAAATCCATAATCTACTCGATAATATGAGCATGCCGAACCACCTCGTTTGTTTATATAATCATCTGTAATCTTCTAGATTTTTCCTTTGTAATGAAATAAAGAATACAAATGTAAACTTTTTTCAGATAGTCCTTATATTGACTTGCAATAAACCGTCAATCCGGTGGGAGATCCCATGACAACCAATACCAAGGCGAGTGTTGACCCAGTGATTGGTGGTTTCTGATGATCTAAAACAGAAACCGCCTAAGTATTCACTCTATTTGAGGCGATTGACGAATTTTCCTCTTGAAATCCATTTAGAAAACTCTAATGGGGAGACATCAGATTACCCTTTCGATTTGTTGAGTGACTCGAAAATTCAAAACTTCCAATCTATCTGTATCCTATTAAAATATTTGTATACCCGCCAAGATACACGGAAATGTCGAAATCTTTATGAATTGAATGCTTGTAATCCCCTGACCGGCATTCATCGAGTACCTTTTTACCTTGGAAAGCCTTGAGGACGTTTCGAGTCGAGTTCATTTAAAATTATTTTAAATCCTCTGTACGCATTTTTTATGATACTAAGAGAGTTTACGTTGCTGATCACAATGGGCCTGAACTGGGTCGGTATCATCCAATTATGTTTATTTACCGAATTTATGTTTTAAAAGCCCCTGGAACATTCCGATTGCTATCAATTATTTTATGTTTAATGCGGACTAGTTGTGTCTAAATTATATGGTCAGTGGGTCATGTTTCATTTTACTGGTCCGGTTCAGTTTCGCTTCCAATCGGTTTGTGATATGACTCTATAAACCGACAAATAACTTATGATGAGAAGAGTTTATGAAGGTGATGTAAAATGAGTTTGAAGTTTTTTAAAATAAGAAAGGCGTTATTTAAAATTATGAAGATTACATCAATAAAATTTCGATTGGTTAATTTTAATTTACAAACGTTCAACAATTTAAATTCCAACATACTCTTTTGGAGAGTAGAAGTCGATCTGAAACTTGCCAAAGACCAGACCTCTAACGTTTCGTTACTGCAGCCAGTAGTTTATGAGAAAATTTTATGAATTTACAGTTTTTAAATATTCGTGTACTTGGTTTGCTGTGGTACACTCACCAATACGTTTATAATGGCAAATGAGCACCAAAGATTCCAAATATCTGTCTTATATTTACCTAATATCTTCAAAAATAGTATAAACACATTAAAAATCGTCCTTAATTTGCAATAAGGAGAGTTGAAAGTTGAGGTACTTGAGATTATCTTGACAATTCATGAACCTTAACATTTAGAGAAATTGTTCCATCAAATTGATTCAATTGGAAATGAGGCAATTTCTTTTCCCAGTAATGTTCTAATTTATAATTTAGATTAGCGTTATTTTAGGTCTTAAAAATGTGACCTTGTTCAACTTAGTATGGCGCTACTCCTAAACAGAAGTGCTTAACTTATCTATCAGTCTATAAACTGTCTGCTTTGTGATACAATTCTGTCTCAAAAAACCTCAACATGTACCTTAATCAATAGTCAAAAGTGGATTTTCTTACATTTTGGAAGGTTTTTAAGAACATGTTCGCAAAGATTTTAGCATATCCGGTATTTTTACTGGTATCGAATAAGTTTTTCCTGGTTTATCTTACATACAAAGGATTAATTTTGAATATCTGTAAGGGTGTATGATTGGATTATTTTTAATTTTAGTGCTAAACCAAGTATTACAATCAGTCGAGATTCATTTAAATCAAATCATCTGAACCTTTCAAATTTGGCAGACTGTGTCACCGAATAGGGTCGAGCTGATAAATTTTCTGAGACGTGTTTAATAAAGATTTCATTAATTAAGAGCTGAGACACCTGATGGACAAATTAGAGTTTATTTTAAATTTCTACGCGATAAACAGGAACACCCTTGTATCAAACGTGCTCTATTTACATTAATACGAGAGTTTAACGCGATAAATAGTGTAGCCAAAGCAACAGTTTTTAACCAACCTTGTACTACACAAGATACAAACAATAATCACAACTGAACAATGATAGTTTAATTACAGAAACTCTCATCCATTAACAGTGTTTAACATCTCGAGATTATGATCAGAATTATTCAGATTTTGATTCCAATAAAACACGCTGTATATCCAAAAAAGAAACATCAATACAGTTTTCATTCATGACGCTTTTGAGTTTGACCACATCCTATCATTTCTCAGGTAAATACTTACCAGTCATATCTTTTCAAACATAATCATGAAGATTTTTTTTAAATTGTCAATCGGATGGGCAGGATCACTGGTTTATGGGTTCTATAAAACACCAGGAACGGGATCCATCCTGGATTCAATGGATTAACAGATACTTTGAATCATACAATCGATTAGTTTGATAAATTACTTCAATAATGTATGAATTTTTCATTGTAAGCTTGGTATCATGAAACAATGTTTATCTTACTTCAGAAGATAAAATAACGATGTTCGTTGCCATAAATTAAGTCACTTAACCAAAGCGAGGTTCCAACTGATTATATGCAATTGTTTGATAAAATAAAAATGAATACTGCTAAGCGATGCAAACTACAACCAAATTCACTTATTTTGAGATATGTATACTTGCAAATTCCAATGAGTCAACATTTTTACATGAAAACGTATAATTTCCTCATCAAATTGGCATTCTATAATCGGTTCTGTCGTTCTTCTTTACTAATTGTCTGATTTTCACGTTATATATGCCGATTTGCTGTCTTACAAATGATTGCTGATCACGGCTTGCAAATAAACTGATTCATAAAATCAGTGGTAAAATTTCCTAATCCAGGCACGATCCTTCCAAGATTTTGCTTGACATAGCGATTCCTTTCAACTTTTTCATACAATTTTAATGTTAACCCACCTTAGAAGTTGAATGTTTTTCTAGGGCAGCACTGAAATTCTCAAGAACAACGGACTTTGAATTTTTAATTTAATTAATTTCAATGAGTTACATATTTGAAAGTCTTGAACTTACAATTATGATATTCATGACTGGTTCACTAAGTTGGTTATCTTGAGCTTTTATAGGAAAAGAATCACGGTCGTTTATGACCGTTCTTTCACTCTTGTTGATCTTGTGAGTGGTTATAAATTATAGATTTTTGTTCATTTGTTTCCTCATTCCAGGGTTTGCCTTTATTACTGCGCATCGAGAATTTTATAATGAATTTGCCAAATTTCAATATTGAACCTATTTATTTCAACGTGAGTTGTGAATCTTGCAAAAATATATTGTTTTAGAGATTTATGATAGGGTAATTTAGTGTAGAAGAACAAAATAATTTATGTTCGACCACCGTTTGGCAGTTCTAAATAACCATCAAAGAGCGATAATTGTGGTGTACTTTAGTTCTATGAAACCCAAGAAAGCACTTAACCGAAAAACATCTAAAATCAATCAATCAAGTTATTTCATATCGATTGAAATTTTTTTGGCTGAAATTGTATTTACGAAGATGTGTTTTGAGGATTTAATTCAATTCTGTATTTATCATCGAAATGTTGTGAAGGTTGATTAATTTAGAAAGAGAAAACTTATCCATTTGTTTATATAAAAAAGCTTCATTGCTTTGAAGTGATAATTCCAAAAATATATTTAGCGTAACTCAATTTTGATTTTTTCCATGAAAACGTTTCGCTATAATTTTTGAGTATCAATCGTTTTACATTTACTTAGCCAAATTAAATTCTCGTGTAATTCATTGTTAAAAAATTCTCTAAACTGATTATCTTGAATGATATTTATATCAGTGTTATCTCTTTTAATAAATTCACCATGCTAATTAAGAAAACTTTCATTTGATCTCCGTTTTTTTCAAAAAGTTTCGATGTTTAGTATTGACTGCTTATATGATCACAATTAAAGGTCAAGATTCGTAGTGTTGAAGCCCAACCTGGGTAGCATTGCTTTTGGGAGTTAAGAGATAACTGGACAATCGGTAAATGGAAAAAAAATTGAAATCATACTACACTAAGAAGAGGGAATAAAACAGACAGATCATTGTCGACAGTTTGGAATTCCAACAAACAGCATCACGATGAAAAAAGAGGATGACGTGATCATCGAATGTTCAAGAGGTCTCTTTTTGGTCCATCAATAAATAAAATTAGATTGGCTGGGAAAAAGGTGTCAACGATGCAGTGTTTCAATGGTTCACAACTCGTATAAATTCTGTTGATTGAAAAACGCCAAAAACACGTGCGTATTTCTTATTGTCAGCATACATCATCTACACAAAAATTTATAAACACTCTGCATATTTTAGATATCTTTGCTTTCAGTTATTTCGAACATCGGTTATCTCCAAAGTTTTTGGTAAACATTTAGGATGGCGACATAAGCTGGTTTAACTTTTATGTAATTCGTAAATGGATCTGAAAATGGAGCTCGTTGAGAAATCTTTACATCTAAAATTGTATTCAGCATTTAAAGATAATAAATAACTACTTTTTTATTCCAATACATAGTTTGACGAATTTTCCAAATACTAAGAGTACAAAACTAGATCCTAGATTTGAAATCGAGCCAAGCTATAAAAAATACCAAAATGTTTTTGATATTACATCCAATTATTAAGATGTCCATCAGAAACAGACAATTGGAGATGGTTCGTAATGACTCGCATGCCGAATTACATTTGTTAAATGGCTGACATACCTGACTACCGACTGAAGCGGATCATTATGCCAACAAACGAGATCGTCTCATCATGTTTGATATTATTATCAAAAAACATCTGAATGCGAATTATCAAAGATGCTTAGTGTTTGATGATATCTAGAGGGTCATGATTCAATTTGATGAAGATACCACTTTTTTCTATTGCACATTGGGGTTTTTCTGTTTGAATTAATATTGGCAAAATCTTCGAACTAGAGTTTTGACCCAGAAAACAATTTTTGGATAAAAAACATGGTCGTCCCACAGTAATTTAGCCCATATATAAAGTATTTTCTAAAATTAGACCAACATATTTAAAACAAGATTAGAAATCTATATTACTATATACACTATCATTCGTATATTTACAAATATCTAGTTCAGCAAAACTGGTTTAAAAAATTTTGTAGCGAATTAAAATCACATTGAATTTACGTGAAAAATTCATCAAAAACCTAATTATATTTTAAAATTTCCACGATAGGTGAAGTTGTCTGGACTCAATCAAGTATTAATTAAATGAAATTAGTTTATAAAAATCAAAGATGGTGTTGGTCCTTGACTAAAAATTAGCCAATTATCGAGCCACTTTATAGACCTGAGGGGATGCTCAGACACATTTCGTTCCCTTTATTCGCAAATTGATTTAATTAAATACTTGGAAGTGACCTAACATAAATCATTTTAAGCCAAGGCCAGAAAAGCTTTTCATCACGTTTAGTTTGACTTGCCATTCCGTTTCAAACTTATGTCCTCTCTGGGAGGATCAATTGCACATGAAAATTCATAATCCATCGGGTGACAGGCGCAGTAGATCGTATAGCTCTTGATGGGTGTACCTAAGTTCTTTTACTGGATAACCAGGCGTTATCCTTGTGTATATCAGAAAGTTAATCAGGGAAACGTAGCTGATTTCATGATTCAGATTCCATCATTCGATTACTTTTACGTCGACCTTAATTCAATTATTCATCAATGCTCCCATGGCCCACAGAGCACCGCAAAAACTAACCAAGAACGATTTAAAGATATTACAGCATCCATTGACGTATACCACTGGTGATGTAGAAACTATGCAGATTCGTTAAACCCCGGCGTCTATTATTTCTGGCAGTGGACGGTGTTGCACCATTTGCAAAAATAACCCAACAGAGACAAAGAAGATTTACGTAAAATCTTCCACCAATAGTAAAATCCGCGATCAGCTTAAAAGTGGTGTCTCAAATGAGAGTTTTGATTCAAATTGCATTTCCCCAGGTATGATGTAATTTGATAGGCACCGAATTTATGATTCAGCTCGACGAGTACATATCAAACTATTTGACCCATAAAATTAGCTATGATTATATGTGGCAGAAGTTCCAAGTCTACTATTCGGGTGTTCGAGTATAAGTTTTTTTATCAGGTTCCCGGTGAAGGTGAACACAAAATCATGGAATTCATTCGGAATTGTTCGGATGCCCCACGTGACGGTTTCATTGACGGAACCCATCTGATACATGGCAACGATGCCGATTTGGTAATTTTGTGAGTGACAGATATTTCTCGGACTATGTCTGAAGCCACAAAAAATATGTGTTCTCAAGGAGGTTGATCCGTTTTTTAATGGGTAAACTGTTTTATGACAAGCCAATCTTATGATCGCATCATAATTTACCATACACTTCTCAGGAATTATATTCATGAAGAATTTAGCATTTTAGCAGTAATTTCGTAAATTACAGAACCGACTGAAATTTGAATTTGATATCGATTCAATCATCAAAGATTGGGTTCTAATGGGGTTCTTGGTAGGAAACGATTTTTTACCAACCCTTCCGTTTTTGTACATTAAAACAGTTCACAAGTTTTAAAAATAGAATTCTTTGGCCCTACTTTGGACGGCATATAAAAAAGTGTTACCAACACTTGATGGTATTCTGGAATATCATAGGTTATCTGGTTGAAGACTTTTCAATAAACTTGAAAAGATTCAAGATATTTCTAGCTCACTTGTCAAACGTAATGACAATTTCATTATAAGTATGAAATCAAGCATTTCCGTGACTCACAAGCTAACGAAGTCTGGTTATCGGGAAAGAAGAATCGTAAAACGACGTCGATTCACCAACACTCGACATCATTTATTTACTCAGCCGTAGAATCCAGTTTAATTTTAGAATGATGATTTGAATCAAGTAATTCATGAGGACGTGTCTATCGACATTAACATTGGCAACGATGAAATATTCGTAAAGTTTTACCAATATAGACTCCATCGACGTTTGGACCATCCTTTCAATCAACGACTCCTGACTTATTTGATCAGGACGACCAAGAGATTGCAGAAATTTCTGAACAAGAAAAAACTCAGTTTGAGAGTTTTAAAGGCGATTACTATAAATCGAAGTTAAAAAACCATTTCGACACTTACGCCAACGATATTTGCATGGAATATATCAGAGGACTCGAGTGGACGATAAGGTATTACTTCAAGGGAACACCATCATGGATGTGGTTGTTTCCTTACCATTACGCACCGTTCGCTTCTGACCTCGCTAATAACATGCCGGACAGTATTGAATTCGATTTGGGGGAACCATGTAGTCCGTTCGTACAGCTTGCGTGCATTATGCCAAAAGAAAGTTTTAACCTACTTCCGAGAAAAATTCAAACTTTTTTTGATAACCCAAACCATCAGTTGATTGACATGTTTCCCACTAAATTCGAATCCGATAAGCTTGGAAAAGCTCAAGAATACGAATCTGTTGTGTTGATACCATTTCCTGACATTGTTTGTCCTATCTAATTTTAGTCCCGCATTAAGCCTATCGTCGAGGAAATCATGCTCGAATCTGACCAAACATCGTCGAATGTCAACAGTTTCGGCGACTCTTTTCTTTATGAATATGTTCCTGAAATTTGTTCAACTCTTATGTTACCACCTGATGAATCACAGCAAGATTCTCACGTTAAGTAAGAAATTTTATCATTTCGTGTATTAAAATTGGAACGACTGGAAATTATTAAACCAAAACAGGTTATTGGTATTTTACTCGTAAAAAAAGAAAAATTTCCATCCACGCCACACCCTTCATTTGCGCCTCTTCCTCATGACGTGATTCTTTTTTTAATTAGACAACTTTGAGGGTTTTCAACATCAATAATTCTCTTCAGATAAGCGCAGAAACAGTTATCAATCAACCCAAGCCCGTTGGTTCATTCTAATTTAGGTTGAACTCAATGTGATGAAACTTATCACTTATCCTTTCTGTGGAAACTACCCGTTCTCCAACCTTTATTTTTCTACCGAGTTTTACGATCTAGAATATAGGTTTATTGCACTTCTCATAGATATCGCATCCGAAAACGTTCAAGAAACCACGAACTTGTTTGTAGGATAGAGAGGGAAAAACTTACCCAAGATGAGATTTCGAACATTATGGAAATTTGTCAAGATTATCAACAACGATATTACAACGACTACAGGATCACCATTCCTAAAATATCCTATTTGATTAACGTTAAACCCTTCGTTGGTTTCAAGTATTGAGTTGTTTTTCACCAGATACTCGATGGCTGCGAGAAACTGTTCAGTAAAATACGTATGGAGCGAAGAGTCTCTTTTCATGCCTTTCGAAATATGTTACCCAATTGACCCCAAATTTCGACTTTCCTCAGCTTCAAAACTGGATGTGAAGCAGATTTATCAGCCCGGGGACCTGGTTTTATCTACCGATTCCGAAAACTTTGGTTTTATTTCGAAAATCAAATCAATTGACGTTGGGTCATCAACCGCAGAAATCGAGATGTGTTGCGAGCCGCATTTCGATCTATCAAATGTTGGGTTCATTCAAAAAGTAATTTATTCACTCAAAAGTCTATGTATTACTCGTTCTACGACTCCATTACCAGTTGTAAAATGCTAGGAATTAATAAAATGGTTTTTGGACGCGTCGCTGGTTCCATATTGGTGAGAAAACATCAGTATAAGGATTTTTAACAAAGCGAGGGTAGAGTTTTTGCAGATATCGGGCTGAAACTTAAATCCAAGTCTTTTGACATGGAAGTTATTACATTTGACTGATCAGGTTATCGGGTACACTAAGATTTCAAACAATTACTATTTTTTTTCCGAAGAAGCGTTATTGTTGATCAAGGAATATTTAACAAGGTACTCCGATTTCTCTCTTAATATCTGATAAGAGTTTATTTTAATGAAACTTTCCTCAAAAATCATAAGATCCAAAAAACGAGAATCTATCGTTTTAGGCTCAAGAAACATATTTTATTTTTGAAAAATGACTATATTTGTTTATAACCTTTCATATTTTTGATTCATAAAACCTCTAAATCATCATTTTGATGTCTTTCAAATAGCTCGATGGCATTTTAATTCGCCTCGAGTTTTTTCTCAATTTAAAATTTAAATTATCACCGGACTACGAATATATTTATCTAACGAGATTTCCAATCGAAAGGCAGAACTTACCATTTGCTTATAAGTTTTAGAAAAACATCGAGAATTTATAAAAATGAAAATTTTAAAGGGCTCCGATAATTTTCTATCAACAAACTATTCGGCTTAAAAGAATCAGAGATATTACCTATGTGTTCAAATTTATAAATGTGAAATAAAATAATCGCACCCCGTCATGTGCTTCTTCATTTTATGAAATATCTTCTTGCGTCAATCATGATTAATTTTTAACCTGATGTCCACATGATCCGAAATTTAGATTTACGCATTTATACACGTTGTTAGTACATTTTCCAGTTGGTTGCGATTCTATCACGTTGGAACTTTTGGAATCCGGTCAAGACGAGTTACATTATTCATAAACCAAGCTGCCTTTTAGATACTATTCAGACGTGGTTGGCTGATAATAAAGTGGGAAAATTGGTTAGAGTTTTTGGGGGATGTCATTACATTGACACACCTTCTACTCAGGAACTTCTAACGTTACCAAAAGTACAATTTATCCAATTTTAAGAAAGTAAAGACATACAAAACCATCACACAACCACTCAAGGATCTTATCTCAGTAAAAATGTGTCTATATAGCTAAATCCAATTTTTACATCCACACATCTTGCCACAGATCCCAAAAATCTTCTTGATTTTGTGATTTGTACTCACCTTGATGATACTTCTCCTTATTTGCAAACTGGAATCGTCACTGGAGTATTCTCAACATACGGTCCTCAATCTATGCCAATCTATTATTGCGAAGTGATGTTCATGGAAGAAAACTCGGTTGGTACACTGCATCGCGGTGGCAGTTCTCGTTTGGCCTGTGTGCCGTCAGATTCCATCATTAACATATCATCTCGCCGTTCGAATTTCCCGAAATTCGTTCCTAACAAATGGAAACACACGCTTTTTACAGGAAATTTTACCCCATCGATGGAGTTTAAAGAGATCTTTAGAATAAAAACAACATTTATACCGTGAGCAAGATTCTCAAACAGATCCGATATCTCACTCGAACCGTCTCATCAGTTTGAACAGCTTATTAAAAACCTATCATTCCACAGAGAAACTGTTCCTACAAGAATCTCTCAACAAAATGTAGAAATCAATGTTCATACCAAGTAATTAATGGTTGATTACAAGTTCTGAAATTTTGATCAGACTGTTGGAAGATCTCTGTCAGTCTATGGTCGACTCTGAATTGTCGTTTGCGATGAAAAAGTTCCAACATGTAATTATATGTGTAATACAGAAACATTTGTGTGTTGTCAATGTAGGAAAACGAAGTTTTTACGGATCATGGTCAAGTACTGAAGAAATGGCCAAGCTTAATTCTTGCTACGTTGCCTATTATTCACTAGTATGTCTCAAACTCAACATAGCTCTCTCAAATCGACAACCCTCAACCTGATTATCAGCGTTAATTTTTTTACACCCTTAGATATCATTTCCATTGATCTTCATTTTGGTCAAAAAATGCACATTTATTCAGGAACAGTGGCTGAGCATTATGATATGAATTTACCAAACAAAGCGAGCTAAAAATTGAACGATTTTGCGGATTTTCATATCACAATTATCAAAAGAATAAATTTAAACTGTACAACTCCAGTTTATCGTCAAAATCATCATATCTTTACTCATAAAATGCTGAGAAAACATGACATCGGAACTGTATAATCAACTACTTTTGTATTTTAAGTGTATTCCTCAAAAATACAGAATATTAATAATTTCATTCGCATATTCCATAGGCTCGGCCACCTCTTGTACTAGAAGAGCCAAACATGAGTTAGTTCTCTGCATTAAATCTTCAGAGCCATAATTATTTTTATTTTTTCAACGTTTTATAGTCTAATTATTTATAAATGAGTACAATCAGCCCTGTCTATTTTTCAGAGAAAAACAGTTTTCATTAAATTTTCACTGATTAACTTTTTGTTTATTTTCGTTTTAATTTAAATAACCATGCGAAAAATAAAAAGTATTAAACAAATCAAATTCTTACCTGAGAATTAAATAAAAAATTGCCGTTTATCTTGAAAATAACACATCAAAAACCTACATTTAAAATATGGCAGAGTTTTGAATGCGTTATGAAAAGGATATATCTGTTAAATAGGTATGCTTCCACCAAAAAGCCGTCAACAATATCAGAGGGTTCTCCCAATTAAACTCAAACAGATAAAGGTTTACCAACTAAAGTATCTATGAATAATTAAATGCACAACTCTTCGAAAGACTGCAGTTCATAGAATGTTGCAACTCATCTTACACCGAAAAAAATATACACAATTTCTACATCAAATGTGCTCCAGGGCTCACTCAAAAGGTTGATGTTTTTGTTAAAATGAGTTCACATAAGAGGCATGAAGTTTCAAAAACTATTTTAATAAAATAAAACTTTTCTCTTTGTAACGCTTGGGAAACGAACCGTATTGATTCCTGGACCAAACTATTGTAACATTTTGAGATATTTTCCTTGACGTTGTGGCACACGATGATTTCAAAAGTTGGCACCAAAAATTTGCAAATTAGGCTTTGTAATCGTCTTCCTTTTCGAAAAAACAGCTCTATTTCATTGAGTCTTGGAGAATAGGGTCAAAACATTCAATTTCGTGACCCCTTGATTCTATTATATGACAAGTCTCTCTTGAACGATGGAATCGAATATTAACCACGACAATAATCTTTGGGTTACTGACAAATGGACAAAAGCTTGTTGAAGAAATCCAATTTAATTGTATAATTGTGGCAGGGCTGACATTCGCGAGAATTCGCCGCTTCGTCTTCTTAGCGTTTGGGTTCAAAACTTTTTATTTCAATCACCAGAGACTCAAATGGCTTTGTATTTAATTTTAAATGTATTTTCGCCATTCAAATTGCCCCTGACGCCTGATGGAATCAGTCATGAAAGAGTTTTTTGGTACTCTTTTCTTCTAGACCACGTCCAATCTATTAGCTTTTATACGAAATGGAAGGTGATAATAAAGTTTTATTTGACTATTTAAGATGACAGCTATTTGCAAAAAACTATTTCTACGTCAAAAAGGCAAATAACCAAAAATAAATATACTGGATGGATACAAGAATCAACACGCTTCAATTTCGTCCTTTACAAAGAGTACGTTTTTAATTTATTTTAAAATAACTTTTGAAGCTTTATGCCATTTTGGGTTTGATAATTTTATTTAAAATATCGGCATTTGAGTTAGCCCTTATGAACATTTGTTCGAGAAACGGCGCAGTGTTAATAATTGCACCGTCAAAAAAAATACAAACAAACGACGACACCACTCAAAAAATAGAAGTTAATTTGTCAATGGCTACTAAATTTGCTGTGTTGGTATTTAACGATGCAGTGCCGGTATATGAGTTTCTAGACAATTTTTTAACTGAAGAATCAAATTTTGTTTGAGTTATAAGGTTTTCGGTTCAATTTCGTCGTTTTGAAAATGGGCATTTCATTCATACCAACGATTTACAATTTCAACAAAATATTGAATTTGGAATTATTTAGCGGTCGAAAACAAATCCATTCGTAGCCACTGAACCTGCAATAAAATTGCGGATGGTATAAGAACAGGAATTATAGACGGCTCATAAATTTGCAAGCTCGATAGCAACAATATCGAATTATGAGAATATACATAGATCGACTATATCGTATACTATTAACGAGAACGACCCATTCTAATACATGACACAAAAGTTAGCGACGATAACACGAAAAGATTCTGATGGTTACTACGGCCACATGAAAACCTATGGGAGACAGTATATAAAACAACGAAATTATTAAAACTTAAATCACATTCCTTAGTTCTGTTCGTTATTCGATGTCATTTTTTTCTAAAATTTTCCGTCACTAAATTGAACTGAAGAAAACCCGAATTGAATTGGCAGAAAACCAAATTGACCTAAAAATCCTGTACATCCACTTGGGTTTTCTCAAACTTTTTCAACTGGGCAAAATGAGCTGAAATCTTATATTTCCAGTTTACCACGATAAACAAATAATTTTAACTACATTTAACCACAATTTTTTGCTAATACTATCTATTTTCTATTTTTCCAAATTCTTGTCCATCAAATTCTGAAAATTACACAGGGATGACAGTATATAACCGCCAGGACAGACACTATTGGTCGAATATTTGAAACAGAGTTTAATTATGATCATATTGATATATATCAAATTATAAGGTATCCTTAAAATATTTAAATGAGTAACAAGTAATTAATATTAACATTGGTCTTTTATCTTTTTTTTTGTATTTATATTTTCGTGTGTATGTTGTTCATTTTAATTTTAGATATGATTCGAGGTTCTCATTAATAAGAAGACTCCTAAATTTGTTTTTATCATGCACATACTCGAAAAGATTGCTCACATGAATATGTAAAACAATAAATTGAAAGAAGACAAAACACTAGTTTTTTTCACCTGATCGTATGAGTTTTGAATGGGCTTCAAGTCCTTAATAATCTTCATGACTTCATTTCTAAGCTCTTTGAAATCAGACCACTGGTGAGGTAAGTTCGAATTGTTTTCTCCATAATTTCCAAATCGGTATAGAGGCGTTCAAGTTTATAATTCCACAATGTTTTTTTTTACTTCAACAATCGCATTTCAAAGTTCCAAAGTTAGTATTAAAGGGAGAAAATTTCATTTCTGTTACAATATTGGTTGGAAGGCGTCCGATGCAAAAAAGAAGAAAACGGTAAAATTGGTTGTGGTAATTATTCCTTTGATGGTACTTCCTTACTAATATACTATTATTGGTTTGAATGGTACAATAAGCAGCTAATGTTTGATATGAATTCATTCAAAAATGTGCTTAGTAAATCTCCCCAAATTTCGTCCATACTTGATGTCGATTCTGGTTCACAATGCAGTCATTGAGGCCATTTTACATGTTATGGTCAACCTTTGGCCAGACGAACGAAAGTGACGGTTGAATCTATCCAATTTTAACTAATTATCTCCTTCAGCCGGACCTATTCTTTCCAAGAATTTATAGGCATAATCTCCTGGGACAAACATTTAATCAAGGCTACGAAAAATATTTTTAAACACCCCAAGTGAACTCTCTGGCACATTTAATTCATACGCAAGCAGCAGTTTGTTTAATTCTAATTTTTGAGTATGTTTCAAAATCGTAAATATCTACCTATGCCTGTGAGTTGTCGTTATCATAAATTGTAAAACCTGTTCCGAAAATTCAGCCGATTCAATATGCAAAAAATAGTTTCCCAATTTTTTTAATAATTTTTGGATCCAAGATCTGTGGTGACGATGGCGCGCTCCGGGTTTACAAAGTATTCTACAACCTAAAAAGACTCTAAGTTGAAGTAAAAATGTCAGATTTTTTCATCAGTAGATTAGGCAACCCTAGTTACATTACTATTGATTGGATTTTTTAACAAAGCCGAACGTCATTTTTCTACTTCTGAATTCTTGAAACATACATAAACAATCCCATTCTATTTAATATTTTTGTTTAAAAAAGCAAATTTTCAATAGGAGAATCATTATCTTGGCCATATTCAGCACGGTTATAAAGTGAACCATATTTGTTAATTTAAAATCTTGAGAAAAAAGATTTATTTTGAAATAAATTATCTACAATCATCTAAAAAACTGTTTCTCTTCCCCATTAGTTTGTGATTAACTTTAATTTAATGAATTTTTACATCTACCATAAAATAAAATTATTGGGCCCATTGATCGTCTGGTAGTTTTGAATATTTGATACCATTTTCGGGGAAAAATTCTTTAATTTCTTCCAACAACGAAGAGAAACGTTTAAATACATTTCCTCTTGATAACCACCATCCCCAGTTAGTTCTACATTCCTTAAATAAAGATTGTGAATTATTTTGTGACGCTTGACGCGATATTAACCACCATTATCATCCATACATGACGATTTGGAGAAAAAACCCACCCATTGAGAGAAGGAAAGAGTTATGGGTTGCCGTCCCCTTGTCTACGCCAGAGAAGCTAGTAAGATTTTCTCCTATTTCGCGAGATTTTCTGACCAAAAGGTTTGAAGTTCATCGATAAACCTCCATCAAGGTTAAACTCTATAAAACTACTGTCTTTAAACAACCAATAATTCATTTTTAAGACTGTATCATTATCATATTCAAAATATAATTCGTTCCTCAATTATTCCATGTGTTAAAAAAAACTTTTTGAAAGATAATTTGCTGCTCTTCATTGTTGTTGGTAGACTTGATGTCCAGTCTGCCATGGTAGCCGATTTTGGAAAAGTTTGCCACCCTCATTCTGTCAGGTGTCACTGTTGCTAATTAGTAAATACTCCTGGTTCTAGACCTGGTAGTTTTATTTTCAAAAACTGTTATTCTGGACAGGCTATAAATTATATAACCTTCGTAGATATCAATCGTATCTGACAATTGATCTAAATATTGGGATTAGGGGTAATTGAACACAAACTAACTGTTGATCACTTCAGTTTCTCTTTGCCTAGTGAACATCTGTTTACATACAACAAATTGAAGATATTTTACATTGGATGAAGAGGTATAAAAATCACATAACAATCAAAAATCAAATTTAAAACTTCAGTCTTCTTTTATCACGTACTGGGAGAAATTTATGGCCATTCAGGATATTTGTGTACATGTATTTAGCACTCACAAATATAGCACCAATTGAGTATGATCATGTCTCAATACGTTTATCAGGAGGCTCTTTTCTCAGATTGCGACAATTAAAGATATGATGAGCTTTAGAAGAATCAAACATGGTCTTCCTTCGATCATTGAACTTCTTCCGATTCTACATTAGGTGTTTGGGAATTGATAATCAGAAATGCTGATAAAAGAGTTCATGGAGAACTATAAACAAACATTAGACATTCAAATCGTATGAAACTATCAAACATATTCTGGAGTATTTCGAGTCAATTAAATAACCCAATATTTGAGCCTATACAACTGGTTCAATGGATAGAGTACCATAAAATTGATCGACAATTGAGATACCTACATTAGGTCGCTATTCGTGATCATTTCATTCTTTTAAAATATATTTTATAGGTAAACGAGTCATCGATATTGTCCTAAAAGGACAAATGAAATGGTTCACAATCTACCTGCATAAAATAGAATCGTACGAATTTATAGACACCGAGTTCTTGAGTTTGAGAGCAGTTTGTGCATTAAGTTCAAAGAATCCTTACGTGCAAGAAAAAATCACTTGATGAATTTTCATTCGTAAAGTTGGTTTAAAATATGTCGTAAATTTCATCAAGACACTAACTTTTTTGAAGTTAATGCAACTGAGATTGCTGCCAATCAAGTGCCAGTCTACGACCAACTTGTCCATACATTCAAGCCATGAATGATCTGTAATATTGAAGATGTTTGGTATATAATTTTGATGCGAGCTTTCTCTGAGTTTCTCGGTGAAAAACATTCGTCAAACCTAGCATATCTTGTTTTTTGTATATCGCAGATTATCCAGGAAATGCTAAGACTGAGGACCTGGTTATTAAAACCATATCTTCTTCCGTGTGGTGAATGAATTGAATTTATTCAAATTAACCCGATATTTATCCAAAGACGGCTTCGCACAGAAACGATCTGGTCTGAAGATGAACTGGGGAAATAGGCGTTATCAACCTCACGAAAAGTGATTATTTAAGGATCATAAAAACCAAGTTCACAATCTTTCTTTTTATTTGAAATGTGTTAGTTTGTATAATTTTATGTATAATGACGTTACGGAATCCACGTGCATTACTTCCTAGTACATTCCATCGTATTTTGTATTTTTATCTCAATTTTAATAAATGAAGGGAGTTGCAATCTCCTGTGTAAGAATTCTCTTTCCGAATGACTTTATGCGCTTGACCTTCAAATAGATCCCGAAGGAACGGCCCTACGAAAATTATGTACAGTACCATTGTTATTTGGATGATGAGGGGGATGGGGGTTGTTTCCTATTCCAATATATTTGATGTGTTAAAGAACACGAAATGTGATAACTTCAAATAACACATAATCTTTATAAATAAGATTTCTTTTTCTCTTGGCAATAAATCAACACATAACCGATGAAAAACAATAAGCTTTGATGTTTTTGACCAATGAAGTTTTATGGTTGAATCTGGGCATAAAAGCACCACTCACCATATAATCGATTCGAGCAGGACTATGTTAAGTAGTGCGGTGTTAATAAACATCGTTCATTTTATAGTATCATATTCCTAGAAGTAATACGCGTGTGCCAGGTCGAGGATCTCAAAAGTGTGCCTAGATGCAGTCCACTGAAACGAGGGTAGTGAACTAACATCGAAACAAACTTTGCATAAATATTAACTATGAAGGAGTAGACGATTCATATTTGGAATAAAGGCATTTCGTGAAATGAACTCCCAAATGGTTCAGCTGTTTTTCAACGCTTGCTCTAATCCCCATTTGAAAAGATCTCATACACTGGGGAGTCAGTTTCTTCACCTTAATCAGTAACATATTTCAAAAATAACAGTTAGTTAACAATACTCCAAACACAGGTTGAAATCTGCACAAACTTTTGGAGTTTAATGTGAGACGACATGAATCAATGTATAAATTACGTAAAAAAGCATATAGTGATAACTAACTTTTATGAAAAAGTCAGAAAGTAGGATTGATCGTTTAATTACATGAGAACCCATGCACCAAGCTGTTTCGTACGTATGTACAATTGGCAAAGTAGGAGTAGCATCGGTTCATAAAATTCATGAGTAGACGAAGAAGGATTGCTAAATAACAGCTAATTCACGCATAAGTTAGATCATTTAGCCAGTACTGTATCAATCCAAGCTGAGGGTTGAGTGAGGCGATAGAATTATGACGAAGGGCAAATTCGGTATCAATATCGTCTGAAATTGATTAGCCAATCAACACTGAGCTAAAAATGAAATTTGGAGCTGTTAAAGCCAGAGAACGTTCACAAATGAGCTCTTTACATGCATTAGTCACTTCGTCCACCTCACAGGTTCTCAATTTAACTGCGAAAGCTTAAAGCGTAACTAGATATAATGATTTAAGTCAAAAGAAAGCAAAAAATGAAATCACGTGATGCACAATAAACCATGAGAATATTCTGAATAAAAACTTCGTGAAAACACCATGAACACTTCTATGAGTGACTTTAATTTTAAAACAGTCAAAAAATGCGCTGAAAATTCGTTGCTGCGCATATGAATCGAATCGCCACATTTCGTTATTCATTTCAATAAATCATCGTCTAATATCGTCGAGGTGTATATGATGACCGATATTAAAGACGATTAGAATGATGTAATTTAATCCATTTATACTGCTCTGCTCCCACCGTCGAAAAAATACACTGCAATTACAGTTTGGTGATATGTTCGTATTTCTTCCTATTTCATTGATCGATGATGTCTCAACATAAAAGCAAGAAAGTATTCATTGTTGATGTGTATTGGACTTTTCAGTGACGACGCGCGCCCATAACGGTAATTCTAGTTCTTTAACATTATCTAGATTATCTAAGTAACACAAAAGCCCCTTCGTTATCTGGTTCTCTTTTCATTCTGATATATTTTAAAATGCTGATATTAAGCATCTTTCTGAAATTTTGTCATATCTTTAAAAAACTTTATCACAAATATCTGTTGCCTTGAGATGATAAATTGATAAACAAGATTATATGTTTCGACAGTACGAGATTTAAGTTCGTTAAATGTGTTCTACTTTGTCCTTAGATGAACATTTTCATCAAAAATCGTCACGATGAATCTAGCTTATGGATAATCTAGCAATAACAACGTTAATAAGACGTTATTTACAATTGACTAATAATGTGCAAATATATTGTTAGTTCGAAAAATAATAATTTGATATCTCTTGACAAACATTTTTTTTAATTGCGATTAAGTTTGTTTTTGCTTATTATTTTTTGTTTTCTACGTAATCAAGAAGGGTTTAATGTTGAATACGTTACAAATCCCGAAAGTTTTAACATGAGCTCACAATTCATCATTAAGTGGGACAGAATATTTTAGATCGTCAAAGATTAACCCGATTAATCACCTATTGTTATTAATGAATGTATGACTAGACAACGCACGTGCAAACGTTAATTTTATATCTTTTAAACAATAAAAACTACTAATTAATGACCCGTCTGTGATAAATGACTGTTTCACAGCCTATTATCACAAAGTATTATCTAGCTTGATCGGTAATCATCGCGATCACCAACGATTCTTCTTCGCCATCAAACTTTGGATTTATTCTTGTTTTTTTTAATGATTAACTGATGTAACTCCATAAAATATCGAAGTTCGACTCGTTATTTTCTGTCATTCTCCGCATCGTTTGAATTAAAAGTTTCGATCTGGATTACTCCGATTATTAGAGATCATATTTAAACGCGGCGAAAGCAACCGCCAACCAACCTGGTTATTCTGCTGGATCAGCCTGTGAGTGTTCCATATCCACATCTTCTTTTTAACCTTTGAAAATTATATTCACTAGAGAGAAAAGAATTCAAGTTCACTTTAAGGTATTTCACTTCTCATGACTTTAGGGGTACACCAAAGCTTCTCATTTAACACTATCTAACATCTACTACTACGTCTCTGACATCTTTGACCATTTTATATAGCACGATGCAAGTAAAGTACAACGAGACGCCCATTGACGTCGTACAGCACTTCGATTTCAGAGAGACCGTGAAGGCCCACCACTCAGCCCTATACATTGATGGAAATGCTGATGAACCGTTCTATGTGTGCAATCTGGGAGATATAGTTCGTAAACACAAAATATGGTACAAAAAATTACCTCGTGTTGAGCCGTTCTATGCAATGAAATGCAACCCAAATCATATCATCATGAAAATGTTGGCAAGTCTACAAATTGGATTTGACTGCGCATCGAAGGCCGAGATCAGCCAAGCGTTGGAAGTCGGTGTACCCCCCGAAAGAATTATTTACGCCAACCCATGCAAACAAGAGTCATATCTGGAGTTCGCAAAGTTAAACCGTGTCAAAATGATGACGTTTGATTCCTCTCACGAGTTGGTCAAAATCAAAAATATATATCCATCGGCCTTGCTAGTTCTGAGAATATTCGTTGGTTCATCGAAGGCTCTCTGTCCTTTAGGGCTTAAATTTGGAGCAAGGACTTCGGATATTCCACACCTCCTGGAATTGGCAATAAGCTTGAACCTAAACGTTATAGGTGTTTCATTTCACGTTGGATCTGGATGTTTTGATCCACAAGCTTACAGTGATGCGATATTTTTGGCTCGTGAAGTTTTCGGCCTCGCTGAGAGTATGGGAATCAAAATGAGCTTGCTGGACATAGGCGGAGGGTTCCCCGGAAACATCGACACCGAAAGTGAAATTGACTTTTTCGAGGAGGTTTGTTCTACTATAAACAACTGTTTGGACACATATTTTCCAGAGAGCTCAAGTGTTCGGATTATCGCCGAGCCAGGAAGATACTATGTTTCATCTGCATTTCAACTGGCATGTACTGTCACATCTATTCGATCGAACATCAATGAGTCAGGAGAGAGTGTTTACGGATACTTTCTAAACGACGGTGTGTATGGGTCTTTCAATTGCACCGTTTTTGATCATTATATTGGAAAACATTATTTGCTTGATGATGTTGAAAGCAATAATTGTAACGAACCGACCTTTCCGAGTGTTTTTTGGGGTCCGACCTGTGACAGTATCGATAAAATTCTCGAAGGGTTTCAAATAAAGAAGTTGGCGATTGGAGATTGTGTGGTTTTCAAATGTATGGGAGCTTACACCATGGCAGCTGGGTGCACGTTCAATGGATTCCAAAGGGCAAAAGTTAAATATTACACCTCATCTTCTGAGTGGAATATTGTTGCTCCTTTATTCGATCTGGGGAAGGTGGAGAAGAATGTGGAGCATGTTGTCGAAAGCGATATTCAAGTTTCCTAACCCCACAAAACCTTTTAATTTTGCTTGTATAAAGTTGATTTATGCTAGTTGATGTTTTTATCAATTCTTTTTTGTCTTTCATTTGATCATGAATTTATTTCAGTGATTTATTCGAAGGTATTATAGGGGATTATTTTGAGAGCGTGGTGGCTGAATCATGTTTTCCTAACAGTTTTTGAAGGAATTACTTGAAAATTTGTTGTTTAAGTATTTAAACTGGATGGCCTTTGGCATGGTAGTTGATTAGCTCGCTGCTTTATCCATCAACTTTTGGATTATATGCATGAATATGTGGTTTTCTTTTAGACATGATGTATTGGCGGTCTGCCAAATTGTTTAATACTTTGACATCAAAGAATGTGCGGCAATTTGCCACGAGGACTTTTTTCCAGTTTCAATTCATCTACTAGTTCTTGAATCTAGTAGTCGGAAAAACAGTCATTTGAAGCAGAGGTCGGCAACCTGTTGCTCATCAACAAATGGGCCAATGTGGGTGATAACCGCAGTTGATATCGTGTATTACGTCGTAAAATATATCACGATCTTTATTTTTCGTACAGTGTAGGGCTAGCTATTTCGTTGATCGCATAGTTAGGCTAGAGCATAATCAAACTATTGGTCACCATGCTGCAGGTATTTTTGTAAACAGAATGCTGGGTTGCAAACGACTGAGAGCCACAATTATTCCACAGCTATTGCATGATTCATGTAGATCTTGAATGTTTTTCTGTACTATCGTCAGTAATTATAAAATACTCTGAATATAACGTTGGCTGTATATTTCCTCTAAGCGTCAAATCCTATAAGCACATTTTTTATAATAATTCAATCATTTATTGAAATTCGTATGATTAATTATCATGAAAGAATATTTTTTTTGTTCAAAACCATTTGGTATGAATACGTAGATGAATAAAAAATAAAAGAAATGAATTAATCGTTAATTTCAAGTGTTATTCACTCCGATTTATGGTTTCATTCAAAACTCAACCGGCTTTCTGACATGTCTAATTTGTGAAAAATTGAGCACAACAAAAGTCAAATTTGGAGAGACTAAAACTAAACAAAAGTCATTTATCAATATAGAGTTTCCCGATCAAGTTCCTAATTTTCCTTATCATGTCCGTCACATTTTTTTAACACAAACTTAGCATAAAAAAACTATACATCTATCTATTCATTCATTTCCTCTCATAAGTAACAACTTCTGTTGTATTTTGGCATATTTCGAGAAAAGCCATCACAGACGGAAGGTTTAATTTCTATTAAGCCACTTTCGATTAAATAAAATAGATCGGTTTCTGATCTAGGGGACGACGGTCACATGGCATTCTTCAAGATCCAGGATCATCCATTCAATGAAGAACATTTTTGCGGATACCTCATGGATGCTTTTGAACGGTTTATTCCCTGTGGAATACACGAATGTATTTTTCATAACGGACAACGTGAAGTTACACAAAACCAATAGGGTCCAGACCATGATGCAATAGAAAGGCAACAGGGTAATATACCTTCCACCCTACTCGCCTTTCCTCAACCCGATTGAAAAATTTGTTCTCGAAATTGAAGTACATTTTACAAACAGCTCCATGAGATCAGAAAATGACCTTTTTAATGAATTCGAAAGTATCTCAATAGAACTCATGTCTTTTGACTGTGATGGCTATTACCAAAATATGCTGAAATAAAAATGGTGTTATATATGAGAGGAAATTAATGAATAGATGTAGAATTTATTATTTTTAAAAGCTAAATATTGATGAAATATGAGTTAAAAAAATGTGACGGACTTGATCGGGAAACCCTATAAATACCCTGACAGTGATGTAAATAAAGAAAGCAATTGAATAGCTTCAGAATAGTCAGGTCCAGACCATGATGCAATAGAAAGGCAACAGGGTAATATACCTTCCACCCTACTCGCCTTTCCTCAACCCGATTGAAAAATTTGTTCTCGAAATTGAAGTACATTTTACAAACAGCTCCATGAGATCAGAAAATGACCTTTTTAATGAATTCGAAAGTATCTCAATAGAACTCATGTCTTTTGACTGTGATGGCTATTACCAAAATATGCTGAAATAAAAATGGTGTTATATATGAGAGGAAATTAATGAATAGATGTAGAATTTATTATTTTTAAAAGCTAAATATTGATGAAATATGAGTTAAAAAAATGTGACGGACTTGATCGGGAAACCCTATAAATACCCTGACAGTGATGTAAATAAAGAAAGCAATTGAATAGCTTCAGAATAGTCAAGAAAAATCAAATTATACATTACACGGCTGGATAGAATCTTCTTATAATGTATACATTGCTCTTCTGTGAATAGTCAATAGATATTAAAGAGTATAAAACTTATACCCAGGCAGTGAATAATAAAAGGTGTTTTATAAATGATTCTAAAGAATATTCGATATTTTAAGAATTAAGCAGTGTTTAAAAGAAAATAAAGAATTTACATTGTCTGTTAAAGCAGTAAAAGAGGGTGAAAATATGCCAAGATATAACCAACCAGCAATCGAAGATCTTAAAATGGTTTTAGGGATTTCAATAACGGTGGATGAACCTTGGACATTACAGTGCCTTGTAATTAATTTCGAATTTCTGTAGAAACGCATTTTTTTATCTTTCATTTAATTAAACGTGAAAGAAACGACGTGGAGTTTGGATAATTAAAACAATATTATTGCACTAAACCAACGCAATAATGGAATTGTTGACATTAAATAATTGCGTAAACCTCTATAATATTATGGAAAGTTACTTTTAATGATGTATAACAGAGGAACACATTACCGACTAATTTAAATTATTATTTTAATTTACCGAAATAAAATTATTTTCTTCCAAGTTTAATTAATCAATGAGAAAAAGAGCTGCATTTCTGCCTAAATTTGAATTCATCTGTAAAGCACAGTAATAATACAGCTAAAATTTCATTTTTTGGGCTATTTGTTTCTTCAAAAATTCCCGATACAAACTATTGATTATTACCATTCAAAAATCAAACAATTTGAATAAATTTTCCGAATTCTGTTATTCAATGCACGAAAAAACTTCGTTTGCCGACTTGATAAATTGTCACTTTTATGCGACAGAAAGAAAAGTATTACCGAGTTTAAAAAATGTTTGTTGCCATTTCTAAACTCAAACAACAATAACAAAATACATTTTTTAACCACAGCATCAATCATCGAGATGTTCTTTGTTTGCAGGCATTTCCTGAAAAATATATACAGTTATGGAATTAATGATTTTGATCATCATCTCCATTATGGCTAGATCTTTTAAAATATCGCTTAATATGAAAGAACTTTAAGTTGAATTATATAGCGAGTGCGCAGATCTTCATCATCCGGACTAAAGTACTTGGTTATCAAGTGTATGTGCTTAAAAATGTTTCTCTTCCATATTTAGAAATTCGAAGCATTGCTCCTTGAGAATTAAAAACAATATCAAGAACTATCACGCAAGCTATTAAAAAGCTTTGTTTTAATAAGATGATATGATTACTTCCAATTAATTTAAACTACAGGGTAAAGGAAACAATATATCCATGCTAGATGAATTTACTTTAAAAATAATTCACTTTTTTTTTATCAAGATTTTGAAATAACTTTGATTCAGTTTCCGACCCTTTTGAAACATCGTCAAGATAATAATTATGATATTTATATTTTCTATTTATAAAAAATATTAAATACAAGGATGGTTTTTTTCGGTAGGTTTCTCGAATTCCGAAACAGCCAAATGACGTTAGCTTTTGTTAAAAATCCCGTAAATATCACTGTAACAGAATTGAATACTTCTCCCTCTGACATTATTTACTTTTAAATGAAAATGTTAAAATATGGGGAAAAAGTATGTAGTTCTAAATTTGAACCCCTCAATACAGATTTGTAAATTTAGGAGAGACCAAAATGTGAACTTAGCTCACATAAAAAGTCTGGATTTACAAGACCCTGAAACTGAGATGATTTTTAAAACATGGAAATAATCTCCTAACTAATACGATCAAAAGAAAAACTAGCGCTTTGTGTTGTTTCAATTTTTGTGCCGACATATTCGAGCGAGTTTCCTTTTCGAACATGAGGCTCAAAAAGATAAATTATGAAGTTTTCTTGTTGATCAGAACCTGGAATCATGCTGAAATTCAAAAAAACAACATATACACAAAACAAAACTTTCAAATGAGATCAAAGGCCAAAATTCACATTAATTACTTGATAGTTGCCGTTATAATTAAATTTTTTAGATTCAATAAAAGTTGTGTTATATCAATATGATCACCTTAAAGCATCATTTCAAGTATCATCCCTTCCGTCGCTGTTTCAATGACTAACTACTCATTTTATTAAAATGTTAGTACTAAATTTAAAAAAAAGCAGAAAAAACATGGTCTCTTTAAAAATTGAAAAAATGCATTTTTACTCACATTTGGGTCTTTGAGTCCAAAACGTTGCCAACACCTGCTTTAAACTAATCGTGATCGAAGAATACGCACTGGGCGGTTACAGAAGTTTAGTTAAATTATACACTGAACACGACTTTTTAACAATTCCTTAGACCTCAAATCAAAGCTGTCAGCTAAAAACACCACATTTTAACTATTCTTCCAAATCACTTGTAAACCGAATTCGCTTAAAAGATGCCACAGCACAAAATACGTGTATATTTTTTCAATTTCACCCAGTGAAACCATTTAACATAGGAAAAACTTTCTGTATTTGAGAATCAATTGAGTGCTTAATCTTGGAAAATGGACACAACAGATGTAATTTGCCAAGAAATATACGAAAGACTTATCTATCGGAGGAGAAAATGTTCAAATATTCAAAAATTCCCCAGAGAGAAAAACAGTTAGAAATCAAAAAAATTCATGAAATAACATCAACTGATATTGCTCAAACAGTCATTTTTCCCAATTAAGAACACTCTGAGGGAGGTTTCTCCTTTTACCATCTGGTATGGCTACGTAGAAAGAGTGTATAATCAAGTGATTACTTCAACCACAAAACAGTTTTTATCTTTTATGCGGTAAAGTAGTAATAATTTAAAAGATTGAAAAATCCTCGTTTCACCCTGGCGTCATCCCCATGGGATTTGACAGAGGAACACCTGAATACATTGTTTGTACATAAACTTATAATCTTAAAATTATTACACGTTTAAATCATTCTTTTCTGGTGAAATTGTGCCACAGAAGTGAATATTATAGCATTTCATCAGTAATCATCATTGATTTTGAAGTTTCATCTAAGTTAAACTCTAGTTCAGTCAGACTAGTATGGTGAATTGTTGGTAACTAAAAAGCAGATTCTCAGAAAATTGGGCCAATAAATAAACTACATTTATGATCATGGTTTTAAAAATAACGAGTTGCTTGATCTCATTCCAATATTAAAGACAAAGGGAAATTCGGAAACATAAAACCACTACAAAATATATTAAATACTGGAAAATTTTTGGAATATTTCTGAAACATGGCTTTAACGACTTGTTTCTAATACAGTTACCACCCGTCTCCTCAAGGAAAAAGACAAAACTCACGCAAGCAATGCCTTGGAAAGGTTAACAAGATCTATGATTCCGCATCAACGCTCATTAAAATTTAATGCCTCTTTATTATTCTAAGCGAATTCTTAAATAATTCACACTTCAAATCAACGGGTTTACAAACAGCCGCTTTGGACATGGTATATTCGTCCATCCGAGAACTTCAGGATAGTACCATTATCTTTTTTTACCTGCAAGAAGATTAATAACTTGTTTTACCAGGTTCTCATCCCTTTATCATGATGTGTATTTGATGCATGGTTTTTTATCAACTTGAGGCCATTTATCTCGAGCGTTCAGCAGAAATAATCTCATCATATCAAGAGGGACCATTTTAAGATCTTTAGGAATTTCAGCTATAATAGATAGGAAAATATAAAAACTTATTTGGAGATTTCATTCCATAATCCAACAGCACTTACAGATGACAAAAGTTTCCAATAATTAACACTGATAATCTGGAGTATAATTCGACAGCGAACAATCTGGGTTCCATTTTGAGGTTAGCAACCTTATAGAGCCAAATTTTGATAAAGCTGTTCAAGACATTCAGGTTAACCTTTCTAAACCTTAGCTAACATATGTGAAATAAAAACGAGAACACATCTTGTTGTTTTTGTTAGTTGTTTTTCTTCTGAGTTGTCAATGTAAAACTTGAACTGTGGCCCTCATCGAAGCATCAATAACAAATTTGGCCCTTTGCCAAAAAAGTTTATGCGCATTTGATGTAAACTGATCCCACAAGATTCATCAAATCTGAAGCTTGTAGAAGGCGATAGTGAAAAACTGAAGGCGTTCGATTGGAACTAATCTTGAAAGAAAATGTAATTCTAATTATTGATATTCTATTAAATTGTATTGACTTAATCTTTTTAATGCATATCTTAGTATTCCTGGGAGACATCCGTACCAATTTTTCTTTTCTACTTGACGTGTTTTTTTACTCACTGGACTTTGGTCCTCCTCTGACTGTTGTAATACTCGTCTGATTAGGCGGTAAAGCCGTGTGAATGAAAATTCAATTCACCTTGGATCATTTACAAAATATCAACAAAACGTTGTATGCTCTATTTTGAGCCCCATGTGATATGATGAAAAACAAGAGCTGCCCTGCTGCGTCAGTCTTGTGGATTCTCTAAAGAACTAATCCAATTCAGACACTTCACCCAAACTTTTAATAAGTTTAATCAATATCAAAGCGATTGAGTTTATGATCATTTACTTAAGCAGACCGTACGGTTTTCATCAGCTACACCTTCAAGTGTAAATTTCCCACTGAGAAAGGCAAAAATGGGAAAATTTACAACCGAACCAGTCTTACGTGCTCACCAGTTTCAGACTAAACTTTTCTCATAATTGAAAAGATGAAGAATTTCATTAGAATCTCACTTAAAAAAAGACTCACAGAAAAGCATGACCCTCAGTTTGTAATTTTTGTTACTTAGAGAAACATGAACATTTACTTTAAAAAGCCATTCGGAAGAAATTACATAAATGATTTAAAATGTTGCGGTTTGTTTGAACTTCACACAACATTTCCTCAGTCTTTCGAATGAATGTGGAGTCTCGTCGCCTTTTTAGTCGTTGTATTACAGTATCGATTCTACCACTTTGTTATTGTTGATATTGTTCTCACCGTCCTATTGAGTTACAAGGATTCAGTTCCATGGAATCCAATTTATCAAATGGAAGGTTAAGTGAAGATTATCTGACATTAAACACTGCGATATAGTGATCCCAAGAGTTTTCTTTCATCGGCATATGGAGTGCGTAAAACTACACCCGTACATTTCTAAATGGATGCAATGGTGATCGCGTATCGTGGCACTGTTCAAATCGAATGTTTCTTGGAGGATCGATCCCAACTAGCAGTCCTTCTACTCGTCAGCATTGAGGATAGTTCTAGGCTTATACAATCTAAACATTCACCCCATATCTCCTCAGCCACACGAGACTGCGTTACCGCGGAAATACTCTCTCTGGCAATAAGACTAAAAATAATCGATCAATATCCACATCCAAGTTTTCGATTTCGGCTTGAATTCATAGTTAAATACTTTAGGAAACTTTAATGGACTCAGTGTATTTCAATACTAATTATTTACAAAAATATTATCTGTATATTTACACAAAAAATATTGAAATCTAGATGAATATTGGCTAGTCACTTTTTTCATACAGGGTAATTATCAAAATATTTAAATGTAGCTAAAAATCAAAAATTTTTTATTTAGAAAACCTCAATTATTTATTGACGGGAATACTTTTTAACAAAGGCACAAATGATTATATATTTTAAAAATATTTAACATTACAACCGTAGGTGCTTCAAACAGATTAAAGATACCAATAAACGATATAGTAATTCTTCAAAAGCAGGTTTTACACCAGCACAGAAAATGTAAAACTTAAAGCTGCCAGTCCCCTCAGTGACTCTTAATATGTTAATGGATTATTTAAACCAATGGATAGATCCACTTTTCGTCCATCGAGTAAAAAACTACGTCGCATATGAGCGATTGAAACCTACCATGAAAAGCGCCTCATTCTTAAAATTGACCATGATTTAGGTAGGCTCATAAAGATTATATGTCAGAGAACAAAACACAGGACTTGCATTGTACGACCTTTGATTATATGCGTGCAATGAATCTTATTTTTTGAAAATTAAATTTTATGTATCAAAAATATATTCAAATATTTAATATTCGACTTAGACCCAGAATTAGAGCCGATCAATTTCATTTTAAACTATAGGAAGTTTAAAATATATGAGGTGAAGATTCATTTGACGACAACCGAAGGCGTGTCACTCAATCCATTCCATATGCTGAGTTTTTAAAGCTGATCAGAGACTCATGCGGTCTCTATTATCAAGATTTTTTCACCTTAAACTAGCAAAATGAAAATTTCAGAATTCCTGGTGAGCTTCTTATTTCGAGACTATCAGCAATGTTCATTGTTGTATCTATCACTGATTTCATGGTTTGTTTGTTTTATCCCATTCATAATATGTTTTTTTTTGATTTCACCGTTTAGGAACTTGAACATAAATTAAGTCAACAAAAAAACCCGTAAAATGCAAGGTAAAAAGATTGGATTCCTAACTTTTGTCTGGTTTGGGATTGAAGAGTAGACGACAATGAAAGAAAGCTGATAAGCGAGTAAAACCAACAAAATAATGAATCAAGATAAATTCCATTCAATTTTTTAAACCTAATTTTGGTCACAGAAATACTTTAACAAACTGTCGAGAATCAAATATAGAATATTTGATCGTTTCAAGCGCGTTTAGAATGGATATATTAAAACAAGTGATGCTCAGAGGGAGCCATGGGTTCTAGTTTCTGTCTCAAGTACAAGGTAAAGGCATATTTGAATTCTGATTTTAATGATATAGTTTTGAAATACAGAAAATGGAAGGTCAAGTTTTTTAACTCGGCTTCTTATCAAATCCTCGAAACATTTAAATTGCTTCAAATGTCCCTTCGTTTCAATTCTCGGATGATGTAAACGTGATCTATTTCAAGATAATATGGTTACAAATCTCTTTGAATCATTCAATAAATACCAGAATCACAAAGTTTGTAACTCCAATATGTTTTAAAGTTAACTTCTTCTTTTCATATAGTTTTCATATCAAAATCGGGTTCATTCATGAGAGCAATATATTGATCTCACCGGGAACGGATCGCGCTTTTTAGATTGAACGAGACCATTATTGTCACACTTAGAATACGTTATTTCATGACTTTAGATATAGAATTCCGATTTACATGCTTTTTCTTGGTTTCGATTTCAACCTTTATGTAACATAAGATTTTTTGATGAAAAGGAAAAGGCTTCAGTTTGCCTTTCAAAATGCTTCCCAAACTAATCGCTAATGTTGATGATAAATAAACAAATTGTTATTCTCTTCCGATAGTCTCTTCTTTTGTGTTTTGATTAAAAAGATTGTGTAGAAAAAAAACACATTAAGGATGGCTGAGGTTTATGGGAATCATACCAGAAAGTGCAAGGGTCTGGGATCTATTTAGTCGTTTGAAAGTTCAATTTCTGTTTTTTTCATTTTTTTTATGTTTTACAATTATAATTTCATTTTAATTGGATCAACCCCAATCTTTTAGGTTGGAAAACTTGGAAATTTTTAGTAAGACACCATCCGTTGAATTTGGTGTTGGGTTATGTTAACACATAACTTATAGCATGGAAAATATATCATTGAATATCATAGCATATGGGGGCAAGGGCTGTTGTAATTTTCGGGGAATTTTAAAATATCTGATTTTATGAATTCACAAAATTCAGTTTCCTTTAAATGCGCCGCACTGTTCTTCGGAATGGTGGAAGCGTTGTTGTACAGGATGATAATTTCGACCTCTCCACTTTTCAGAATTTTGCCGACAGGAAAGATTGGGGTGTATCCAGTTAAAATGAAATTATAATTGTATAATTTAAAACTAAATAATAAAAACATATTTGAACTTTTTAAAGACGAATAGACTAAAAACTATGTCTTGCTGATATGACTTCCATAAACCTTACCCTTTCTTAACGATTATTTGTTCTTAATTTTTTTTTCCTAGAAACCTGAAAAAAAGAGACTAAAAGATGAGAATTACAATTTATTTATTTAATTTTGAAGTTAATTTATTTAAATTTTGCAGAGTGCATTTATTAACAAAAAAAGTACATTTTTAAATGCAAAAATCTGTACCACAACTGGAATAAAAAGCATAAATTTGTTTTTTATTTCTTGCCTCACAAAACTATTTAAAATTCGATTCATAGTATAATTTTCATATCAATAAGGCAATTTGTGTGATATTTAATATGAACAAGCTAGCTCCTTTAAAATATTGATTTGCGAAGAGGGGATTATATAGGCCGATTTGGGAGAGAGAAGGCCAGATAATATCTATTCTGTGCCACATCAAAGTATATAAATGCTCAGCTGTATTAAAATATTATCTCCATAAAGAAAGAACATAAAACTAAAAAAATCGAGGAAATAATATCCAAAACATTTCAAAAACTTCTAAGATTAAAGTTTTTGCAAAAAAATATAATTGTTATAGTTTTATAAATAGAAAAATGAAAGAAAAGCGTCAGCAGAAGATATTAAGAGATATGGTCAATAACTTATAAAAGTTCAAGTAACCACACTGTTTAACGATTTCAAATCAAAAACTTCATAATTCCAAGTAAAAGGTTAACAGAGAAAAAACTTTATTCGTTCACATCTGGATTGACATTTTGTTATTTTATTACACAGGTGTCAATTTATATTAGTTTAGACTCAGAAAAAATGTCGTATTGACTGTATGGCCGATACTAAACTGTTTAGAGAGTGTTGAAAAATTCTGGAAAAACTAATTTTTGAAAAAAAGTCAAACCTTGAAGTTCTGCTTATTTAAAATTTGTGGGATAATAAGTCGATTTGTTTATTTATTATGATTTTATGATCTCAGATTGAAAAGACCAGAGATTATGAATAGAGTACGTTCAAAATAGATTAAATATAATACATAAGATAATCCTTCATTTGTAAACTCATCTTTCTAGTCATATACTGCTATACTAGTCGAACGAATGAAGTAACTCTTCTTACAATCACATAACTCCTTCAAAATTGGTCATCTCAGATATTGCGATCGTAAAAACGAGGTTACACGATAATGTGAATAATGCAGAATAAACGACACAACTTTAAGTTTTGTGGCGTCTGGAAAGCAGTTTTGTTTGATTAAGATGGTTTTTGCAATTACACATTAAAAAAATTTAAAGAACAAAAGATCAAGAAGGTGGCTGACTGCAAAAGTGAAAATTTCCTGTTGGACATGAAAATTTATGAGAAAAATCATAAAATCGAGGATACAAATCATCGTGTGCAATTTACTAGCGGTTAGGAATTGGTTAATGGGGAGTATTACTGGGTTTCGCAATAAAAATCGTTACATTTGAGCATCGAAACTATGAACCATGAAAATCTAAACCGTGAAACTGAGTTTCAAAACCATGATCGATGAGGATCAAAACCATGGGGCGTGATAATCAATATGGTTGATTTTTTCAATACCAGTACCTGGTTTTATAATCACAACCGTGAAAGTTTAGCATCAAAACGTGAAGTTGCGTCTCAAAACCATCATTGATGATAATAAAAACCATGAAACGTGATAGTGAAAATGGTGGATTTTTTCAATACCAATATATAGAAGGAACGATTCTCAACTATACAGAAATAATTTAAATTTCTTCAAGACATCGTTTCTGACAAAATTTGACAATTGTTATTTAAGAAATAGTTAAATTTTCTGTTTAAAATAATTCGTGACATCTGGTTTCGAAACCATTGACATCATTCATGACAATCAAACACAATATCGAATAAACAACATAACGATTCAAATAAAATTACTTTTTTTACTCTCTGGGTATTAAGTCCAGACTCAAGCGTTTCTGGAAAAAAATTCCTGTGCGTAGGAAATAATGTTGAAGGCTGTCAGTGATTATTTCCATGCATGATGAAACCATCCTTTTTGTTAAGTCATTATTTCCGTTAAGAAGCCCATTTCTCCGAACAGTGTCTTTTATTTGTTAACAAACCTCCTCACACGGGTTTTGGTAATGGCTATACGGAGGTAAGTACCTTTCTCCGTAATTTTATATATCATAGAACATTTGTTTCCAGCGATGAATTGGAGCACTTTAAATTTTTTCTCTATAGCTGAAAATCGTTCCTCCAATATACTGGTATTAAAAAAATCCGCCATATTGATTATCACGTTTCACGGTTTTGATTGCAAAATCCGGTAAGAAGGACAAATGAATCCATAAAAAGGACGGTGGATCAGGCGAAATATTTAGGGCCGATGTAATATATATCACGGATCAAGTTTGTTACCTCAATCTTTCAAAAAGTCTTTAGAGGAGAACTTATAAGTTGATTTAATTATGAATATACAATGACATCTGTAAAACTTGGCATATTTATCAGACAGATGAATTTTAAAAACCCAAAAATTCCTCGAAACAGATGACATGATTTTAGCAATATTTGAAAAACTTCTATTTCATAAACCGGAGTACACAGCACATAATCATCAAAGATAGACGAAATATGATACTTTAAAGCGCCTAAAAGATTTTTTGACAAGTATCTTATTAAAATCGTTTCGTAACCAATCACAATCTATAATATTAAAGACGCCTTCAGAGTCAATAAGTAAAATCTGTCCTGGTTCTACACGATACACGAACAAATTGAAGTAATTTGTTGTAATGCAATTGGCAATCATGCAATTCTGGACAAGCACGGTTAAAATTTAATCGAATAATAACCACACATTTGAAATGTTTTGTAATGAATTTATGAGCTTATAGACTTTGTTCCTGATACTAGTTTCGATGACAGAAATAACAGTCATGATAATCTATTAATTATATGATATCCAATACCTGACTATGTAGTTACGATCAAGCTTTAACTCGCGCCGATGGCTTCATAAAAACTCATTTGATAACAAGTAGTGATAAGGAATGCAAAGAACTTTACTCATTACCCATAAATTCATCAGATAAGCTTTGAACAAATCAACAGAAGGGGATACATGACCTTATAATTCATAACTAAATATATTTAAGCAGAATTAAATAGTTTTATTGAAACAAAAAGATGAAGAAATTTTGAAAAATTCAACGTTTAATTAGTAAATGAGTTTTATGATCAGGTTAAGCCAAATGAAGATATCATTATTTCTCAGAAATGTTCAGATAGTCTATGATCATATACTTTAAATACTGTGTCTTATTACACATTTTAGATAATCTCAGTCAAATTTGACGAGAATATGCACATACTTGTTAATCCTATAGATATTCGTCTTTATTAACCTGAAATTAAACACAAATTTGTAAATAATTGATGATTAAGGGTCATTTTCATTTTTACGACATTGATGTTAGGAAAAAAATGATTATACTATTCATAAATCATATTTAGCGAGATTGATAGGAATTATTGTGATCTATTCAAACACTGATTTTGATTTTGTAATTGATGATTGTAGGTACATAAATCTTTCTCTAAACTTCTTTTACTTTTGAGATTCAAACAAACACATGTTTATGTTAGCCAAAGGGAGATGGTTTCACATTTGGATTCATACCAACCGATTCTTCCTGATCACAGAAAAGGACAATGTTTACGCCTTTTTCCCATATCAAAACACCTGTTATTTAATGTTGTACTTTTACAAGATAAAAAGGATTCACGCGACACTTTGATTTTACTCCTGCTAAATATTTTGATACCATTTGACAAAAAATCATGCTCCACTTTCCATTAATTATTGCATCTAATAGCTATGCAACCGCTATTATTTTATATACAATATTTAAAAACATTCTTTGTAGTTAGATGTGTATATTATATGCATTTAACACATCAGAAAACGTAGCTTATCTGGCTATTTATAAACTGATTCAATCAATCATGAGCAAACATGAAAATTTCATCAACATTGAATCTTGCTTGATCATAATAATAATAATTAGTGAAATTCTCTTAACTCTCGTTATATTGACAAAGACGAATCTTAGTGTTCATCAATTCAACAGAAGTTATTTAAGAAGTTTTATAAATTTAGATGAAGTATTAATTCATTCATACTATGATGATTGCCAATATTCTTAAAGTCCTATTTTTTATTTGTAAAAATTTAAATTTATCAGTCCCAAAAATAATAAATTTCATCTATTGTACAAGTTTATAATATTTTACTCAGGAAGCTCATCGAAGGATAAATAATTTGTTTAAAAATAATTTTACAACTACAGACTCAATATTTGAACAACCAATGAAATATATACACGATTTATAATCCAAATGTTAGAAAAAAGTATAAATTGATAAAATAATCAAATCAGCAAGAAATAATAAAGTCGACTGAATTCATTAAACTCTTCCCCCAATTTCATTAGTTAAATTAAACCATTCGCTATGATGGATAAGAACGAGCAATAAGAAAAACAATAATCGCATTCATAATTGATTGAAAAATGTGTAACCTAGCGAACAATTGTGCTTATAACTAGTTGAAAACAAATTATCTTAAATCCATTTCAAAGTTTAAACGTGATTATACTTATACTCTTGGAGTTATTACAGTTTTTTAAAATAAATTTTATAGTAGCAGATTTTTTTTAAAGGCTAATAAATAGTATCTCAAAGTTTTAAAGTTTCAATTTTTGGTAAATGCACAAGTTTTCTGAGACTTAAATGATAGAAATCTGATGGTTTCACATTCATTCATCAAAAATATCGACATTACTGATTGGAATTAATACGTGATTTATGTAAGACATTTTATTCAGAGATTTCAACTTTGATAAAAATTGACAATTATAAAACAACGAATTTATCTTTCAAACGTCCCTAGATTGTTTACAATAAACTTATAACTTCACCCCAAGCAATGTACTGAAGAATTACGTGATATTTATTGTGTAAGCCTAGTCAAAACTGTTTTGATTTTCCATAATTCCTTCATGCAACTCATCTGGCCTGTGAAAAATTGGAATGGAAAATCAAAATCGAAGACTTAAAACGTTTAAAAATTTAACAGTGGTTTATATGAATCTGTATTTTAATAAACTAGTTATAGAAAATCGGTCTAACTATCATTGGACGGCCTCATCAGTGAATGGAGATTTACGACAACTAAACGACATAGAGTCCTAGATTTCTCTTATATTATCATCCGAATTGTTAACAATAATGTATAGACCTCAAGGATCGCCATTTTACACAATTTCAGCCGATATTTGTAGATGAACCTTCTTAAACTAGAATGTTTTTAGGCTAAAACGCCACAGATCTCATGGTTAACAAGGAATCCAATCCGTTTTTTAAGAATTCACATCGGAATCCAGAACCGAATCGTTCTCCTAATCTAAAATAGAAAAACATTTCATCATGATGTTCTTCCAAGATTAAGAATGACAACATAATACTATGATTTTTTCGAAACTCTCCAATTATTAGTATAAAAGGAAATTTTTCAAAAGTTAAAGACAAGTTCCTAAAATCGCTTTTATTATATAAGCTAGAATAAACTAATATTAAAGCAGAGGTTTTCAACCTATGGTCCGCATCATAAAAATGGTTGAAAACCTCTGTATTAGAGTCAAGTGGTCTTGAAAAATTAATGATTACTCAAAAGAATTTCGGTTGGCAATTCTGGTATCATTATTTGTATTAAATACTCATTAAACTGCAACTGTTAATCAATAATATAATTCATATATTTTGATCAGTGGAGTTGGTTTATAAGATGTACATATCATCGGTACGTACTTACATCAGATTGAAAAACAGAATTAAATATTATCTATATTATTCCTAAATGGACATTGAGCCCCTATATTTGAGAAGAAACATGAGGATTAGAGTGAACATATGCATAAGATATAACGCTTAGTCTGCTTTGATCCAGACATGCCTAAATTAATTTTGTTTAGAAAATGTTAATGTTTTTCCTAGTCATAACATACCAGCATTCAACCTTTTATTTAGATTCTCCATACATGATCTCATGCTTGATGAAACCGAATCTTCTAATTTCAATCGTAACAAGAATCAGTTTATTAGTCATTAAAATATCGATTCATTGTGCGTTAAATTACATTTGCTCTAGTTCCAACGTACTTAAATTTTTTCTCTAGATACATGTAATTATTTGAAATCTTACTCCATTTATTGATACTGGCATTGAACAATTGTAGAAAATACAAAGACGATAACCGAGTTTTCAAAACGTATCCCTGTTATTTTATCCAGGGTGTGATCGGTTTTGAAAGTTTAAGATGATTTCAAGTTTCCAAATTAGGCTTCATTATACAACTCGGTTTTGGGTCAAATTCCTATAAGTAAAGGTCGGAAGGTTTTTGTAAGAAATAGTATAAATTAAATCATACAAGTTTATTAAATCCTCATTCCTAAAAATATTCATCGTATGTCAGGCAAAAATGTGCCATTATTTGTAACATTCAGTTGTGATATTGAGTAATTTTACTTTTTTTGACAGGTCGAAGCCAGTAAGTTTTAGAACCTTCCACACCAAGAATACCTTGAGAAAAGAAATATTTGACTGATCAGTCTCAAGTTTTAGGCTCGTTTCTGAAGTAATTAAACACGCGATTATTAAAAAATATTATCAGGAATAATGGATTGCGAAAGGATTTACTTTAATATGGATGAGTTGGTGAATCTTTTGAACTGCATCAGTTCAAGTTGTTCGTGAAGAATTTCTGTCACTCTCAATCAATCACCTAGCTCGTTAAGATGTTTCTTAAATTTTTACCAGAGACCTTGAGAAAGATTCACCCATAAGCACACCGGTGAATACTACATGATTTATCTTAATAAGACTGCTGAAATGAATATCTAAATCAGATGAGGTTATTAAAATGTGTAATTTGTACCCAATTATCAGAATTGTAAGACTGTGGTTTAGAGTTGATAAGCTCATTCCCACGGGATTAACGAATTAATAGAAGAAAATCGCAATCTAGTAACGGATAATAAAAAACGGATTCCGTGTCAAATTTCAAGGAGAACTCAAAAACTGATGTATATTGATCAAAAGCCACAAGAACGGAATAGAATGCGTATCCAAAATATATAACACCGGGTTAACAGTATATCTTAACATACCTGAGAATCTATTTTCCAAAATATAACTGCTCCAAACCGCCAAGAAATATATCATTTTCATCTTTGATTTTTATATACCATACTTCCGATTAACGATTAAAAACCTCTTTGAATGTTGGAAGTTTTAATTTTATCCCATTTTTTGGATGATCTCTTTAATTTTAATTAGTATGTATCGTTACTCCTGTTTTTAAAAGCCTATTCTTTGCACCATTCTGTTATTAATACACAGTTTGATAGATTTAAAAACACCTATTCATGCAAATCCATAACTTTGAAACAGAAGATAACTGACCTTTTGATACTGAGACTCAGATTTCTTGCATCAAAAGCCTGCAAAAATCAACAATCAGAAAACAAGATGTCGTTTTTAACAACATTTTAAATCCAAATCATTTGAAGTGCTAATGATAACATCAGAAGAGTAAAAAATGATGCAGACAAAAATATTCGTGAAAAATATTTTGCATCTAACCGTAAAGGGTGTGTAATTGAACGAATTTACTGGTATTCTGAAGATCGCGGTAACCGCCGAAACTATATAAACTTCGCAAACAATCGGTTAGATTCGTGTTTGGGATAATTTAATTCTGAAGGTTCTCGTAGATGACGTTTATTGAAAGATCCATCAATGATATAGGGCCTGGATCTTCTCACATGTAACAGTCTTTTTGAATTTAGTCAGCTGATTCTGTAGACTAATACCCAAATATCAATGATATTTGCAGTTTTGAGCTTTTGCATTCTGCCCCAATCTGGTTTGATAAACGAGAAAAAAAATCCAAGTTCTCTCCAAGAAGATAAACAATTTCCCTCCAATTATGATGAATAACAATTAAGAGCCACAGTATAGAATGGTTTATTTTTGAGATGGTTTGATATTTTCATTCGGATATCCTGTGATGTGCCAAGGTTTATTAAATTTTCATCGTGGCTAATAAATTAGAGAATTATTGCCATCTTTGTCGAACAGGGTAATGTTTTTTCTTCTATTTTTTCAGAAATACTTAACTCCTTAAAATTTTTTGTATGTCTATTATGACTTCAGTTTTCAGAATTCTTCGCACTGGTACAATTTGAACGTTTAAAATGAGTTTAATCCATGTCGGCGGGGCTATGCCGAATCTTTGAATGAGTATAAGTTTTCTCCCGAAAATATTGTTTTGGCTCATTAATCCAATATGAATGAGGCAGACGTAATTCTGCCATTATTATGTTGTCTACTCCTCAGTTTATCAAAAAATTTTTAACCATCGATGAACATACACATGATTGAAAATTTTTCTTTGTAAAAATTCTCTGTGTTATCTTTCCCATTGTTAGCAGTTGCATGTTTCAGGAGATTAATAATTATCTGGATAAAGCAGGGTTTTTGATAACCCTAATTATTTATAATCAATCGTGTATCCATTTAATTTCTTTGTCCTTATTGAAAATATTAAGTCATACATTTTCGAATATTCCTGAAATAATTTGGTAGGCCATTTATGTTGAATTGATGCTAAAATAACATCTAATTCTGGCTATATTTGCGATCAAAGAACAAAAAAGAAGCGAGTGCTGGAATCTTTTATATATTGGAACACACTCCATAATTTAGAATCTACATTAAGGATTCTCCAATAGATATTTGAATTAATCCTATTTTATGAAAAGTATTCAGCACTCATGCAAGCTTTGATAGAAGATAATCTGACGACAATCGGGGTTTGAAACCAAAATAATCTTGAATTTTAGTTCAACTGTAGTCTCATTTTGAAAATTGTAACGAGCGTAAATAACTACTAATTACGACTATTGACGAATAGTTATGATTACTCGACATTACTCCCCTATTTTGGATAGAACACGCGAGGTTTTAGCTTTAGTCTTTCTGAGCGTCTCAAGGGGGGGTCGTTTGAAAGGGCTAAGCCTTCTTCGGTTTTGGGATTTCCTCCATAGACTCTGATTCCTGAATATAGATTGTTGAAGTGGGTTCTTTTCGTAATTTGCTGATTTAAGGAATGTCTGATGAGGTAGGTTGGGTGGTCAGCTTTCTCAACAATGTATGGGCCATCGAATAATGGGCACAATTTATTTGTTTGCACTTTTTTTAAAAAGACCTTTTCGCCAACATTGAACAATAAGCCTTTTACTTTCGTATCGTAGTACCTCTTATTTCGTTGATTAGCGTTCGAATTGTTGATAAAGGCGGTTTTGTGCAGTTTGTTCAATTTTTGGTTAAGATTTTGTACGTGGACATGATAGTCTGGCGGGATAGATATGGGGTGATCTCGTTCTAATGATAAGTCGATCGGGAGTCGTATTCTTTTACCGTATACCAGCTCGGATGGTGAAAATTTTGTGGATTCATTAAAAGACGATCTTAGGGAAAGTAGGACTAAGTCGATGCATTCATCCCAGTCGTTTTGAAATTCGTTTACAAGATGTCGCAGTTGCTGTTTTATGGTTTTGTTGGCTCTCTCGACTGATCCGTTACACATTGGGTGATAAGGTGTTGTTCTCGTTTTTTTGATATTAAGGTGGCTGCACATTTGCGCGAAGAGTTTCGATTCAAATTGTGGGCCCTGATCGGAATGTATTGAGTCGGGTATACCAAATCTTGATACAATATTTGAGATAAGTGCCTTCGAAGCTGTCTCTGCTGTTATTGCTGGAACTGGGACGGCTTCTATCCACTTTGTAAAGATGTCAATGAAAACTATAAGATACTTGTTTCCTTTCTTTGAAACTGGGAGGGGGCCGGTGAAGTCTACTTCCCACGCTGAAAAGGGCTTTGAGGCAACTATATGGTTTAGCGGGGCCCTAGGTGTGTAGTTTTTATGTTTGTTGATAGCGCAGCTGTGGCATTCGTCTATCCATTTGTCGACGTCTTCTCGCATGTTTGGCCAGAAGGATGTCTCTCTGAGTAAGTGCAAGGTTTTTTTTACTCCAAGATGACTCAACGATGTTTTGTGGGCTATATCGAAAATTTCGTGCCGTTGATGGCAAGGTATGAATGGCCTAAATCCGCTTCGACTCTGGTGGACAAGGATTCCATCAATTATGAGGAGGTTAGACATACCTATTTTTGGGGAATCGTCAGGGTTTCTATTTTTCTTCGAAATGTAATCGATAGTTTTGACGATATCGGGATCCTTAGCCTGCTCCTCTGATAATGACGTTTTTGACGAAATGAATGTTGATGCAATATTCCTTGAAAGGGCATCGGCTACGACATTTTTCCTACCTGGGATATGATTGATGGTGAAAGAGTATTCCTCGAGTTCCATGATCCAGCGGGCTCGTCTACCATGTGGGTCTTTCATAGATTTTAAGTATTTAAGGGGATTGTGATCCGTCATGACTGTAAAATGCGAACCGTATAAGTAGTGGCGGAATTTTCGAATTCCCCACAGGATGGCAAGGCATTCCCTATCGATTGTGCTATACCTTCTTTGAGTAGTGTTTAATAATTGGCTCGCAAACCCTATTGGCCTCTCAACTCCACCCAGTCTTTGGGTCAGGACTGCTCCCAAAGCTACATCTGATGCATCTGTGTAAATCTGGAATGGACGAGACGGATCTGGGAGGCCAATTGACGGTATATGTTTAAGATGACTCTTCAAACTTGAAAATGATTTTTGGCACTCGTCATCCCATTTCCATACGCGATCGGTTCTAAGTAGCCTGTAGAGAGGGTATGCCAAATTTGCAAAATTCTTGATGAACTTAGAATAATAATTGCACGCGCCAAGGAATGATTTGATATCCTTTTTACACGACGGGGTAGGCCATGATAGAATTGGTTCGATGTTAGACATATCTGGTCTTAGTCCGTTCCCGCTGACTATAAAGCCAAGGAATTTGAGCTCCTTTTTTGCGAATTCGCATTTCGATGGTTTCAATTTGAGGTTAAACATCCGCAGCCTTTCCATCACTTTTTTGATATCACTGATATGGCCTTCGAATGATTCTGAAAAGATTACGATATCATCAAGATAGGCCATACAATTATCCAGCCCCTTGAGAAGTTTGTGCATAAGGCGTTGGAACGTGGCGGGGGCGTTACACAGTCCGAACGGGACGACGTTGTATTCGTAGAGTCCAAGTCCAGGCCCAGGAGAGAAGGCTGTCTTTGGCTTTGATTCATCAGATAAGGCGACTTGCCAATAGCCGCTTTGGAGGTCCAAAGTAGATATATATTGGGCGTTTGAAAATTTATCAAACATAGATTCGATATTTGGGAGGGAGTATTCATCTTTAACAGTGATTTCATTCAGCTTTCTGTAGTCGACACAGAGGCGGTTTGACCCATCCTTTTTTTTTACGATGATTGCTGGTGCGGACCATGCACTTGAGCTGTGTCGAATCACGTTTGATTTAAGCATGTCGTCGATTAATTTTATCATTTCCTTTTCTTGATGAATACTTATTCTGTATGGTCGAACTTTGATAGGCTGGTCTGATTTTGTCACGATATCATGAACCACCTTATTTGTGTGGCCAAGATCGGTACTATTTGCTGCGAATACATCCTCAAACTCTCGGAGAAGATCTACGAGTTCGTTTTTTGAACTGTAAGGAAGTCTGTCGGAGACATTCAGTTTCTCGACAGTAATTGAGTTCACGGATTGTTCGAACGTTACAAAGTTTTTCGAGTTGATGCTAATATTACCGTTATGCTTTGCTAGGATATCGAGTCCTACAATAAAATCGAAGGCTAAGTTTTCGATTACATGGAAGTCCCAAGAGGTATTGAGGTTGGAGAGTTCGAATGGGAGGTTGACAGAGCCCAATGATTTAATATGCGATTTGTTTGCAGTGTTTAGATTGATAGTGATTTTGGAGAGGATAGGGAGGTTTTTTACGATGTCGTGTGAGACGAGAGATACGGTGGCACCTGTATCGATGAGTGCGTTGAAATTCCCACGCAAACAAGGCACGTAGATCTGCTGAGTGGAATTTATCTGATGATCCCGATTTAAAGAACTCGTTAAATAATTGTCGAAAGAGTACTCTGGGCATTTCCTGACCGTGTGCCCGCGCTTCTTGCAGTTTTTGCAGATAACCAATCCTAGGCAGTCGCTTGTAAGATGCCCGAAACTCCCGCACTTTTTGCACTCCTTTCTAGAGTTAGGATTAAAAGGAGAGCCCGTATTGGTTCTGGCCTGGATTTCGAGGTTCTCGATCCTATGCAATAGGTTTCCAAGGTCGTTTTTGTCACAGTCCGTGACTTTCTTCGATAGCATTACTTCTTTGGGGGCTTCGGTTTTGAGAGACTCAGCCGCTTTGATTACTGAGGTGAATGGCTGTAGGTGATTTCCTTGGTTCGCGGAGAGAATAATTCGTGTTTTATCGACAAGTTCAGATGTTGAGCCGAAATCGCATATCCTGATGATTGCTGCAATGTTTTCTGGGAGTGCCGAGAGGAGTTTTTGGCGTACGAAGAAGTCCAAGTCTTCCTTGCTAATGCCAGGCCTAGCTAGTGAGAGTAGTCTACTGATCTCTCTGACGAAGTCTCCAGGGTCCATTCCTGGTGAGAGAACTACCTCTTCAAAGCTACGATAGTATGCTGACATTTTGTCGGTCGAGTGACGATAAATCTTGAGCATGGTGATCAACCGTTTATATCTTTCCACAGACGGTGTAAGGCTTGGCAGTTCCGAATCTTTGAACGCTTGAAGAGCGTCGTCTCTAAGGTAAGCAGGGATTATTGCAGACTGACGAGATTCATCCCATTGGTTGGCCACTGCAATGAGACCAAAATTGTACAACCACTCTTCTATGTCTGTATTTTTGCAGAGGAATTCAGGTTTAAGGTCCATTTGCACTCCTGGCACCAAATGTAACGAGCGTAAATAACTACTAATTACGACTATTGACGAATAGTTATGATTACTCGACAAAATCATACCATTCAACATACAGAATATGATTTAAAGCAAAGATTCAACACTTCTTAATCCATGCCAATTGGGAAGCGATTATATGAAAAAAATGTGAAGGTTTTGATTAATAATAGTGATAATTCTACCCAAAACACGAGGGATTTTTTGAGTCAGATTCATTAAAGTTTAGAAGGCCTCATATAATTTGTCGTTGTTTTTTAGTTTGCAATGAGAATACACAAATTGAAAGAAATTAAGCCTGATATTTGTTTAAACTTTCAGTTTTGTGGATTAGATAATTGATGGAGATAAAACTTGCAATATACATCCTTTTATATTTCAAAAATTTTGAGTTTACCAAACATGTATCTTTCTAAAGCTGAGAAGTCTATATTTTAGTTGAAATTTCGGTTTATATGCCTAGAAGCTAACTACATAATGCTGTCTATTTTACCCTATTTATGTTCAAATATATCCAAAATAACGTTACTTGAATAATTTTTATTACCTTTCCCCATATACTGTTTTTCGTTTAATCTTTGAAACAATTAAATATCAAACGTTTTAATTCTATGAAATTCGAATTTTGCTTTTCATAAAATTAAAATGCTTTGGAAACAATCCTAAAATAGATAGCCGATAAAAATACTACAATACACCAATTTTTACGTGCTGATCCCTTCGTTTTATGAGCAAATGGAAGGAAGTATGTCGAATAAGAGCATTCCTTAACGTATCATTTCCTCTTTTCGATTGTCAAATTGACAAATAGTTTATATCAGCAGACCCCTATAGGCAGTTTAAAATGAATTTTCTTCATTCAAATAACATTTATATTCCATAGGTTATGTATGAGATTAACAAGTTAACATGGCGCATGTTTAGAACCGAGTATTATACACTTAGTTAACAGATATTGTGCTGTTCAATTGACTGAAAGAACTCAGGAAACATTTTTATTCATATTTAATTTTCGATCTCTTTCTTTCAATCTAACATCAAGCCTTCAAATCACAATCCTTTTCTCATGAAGGCTTTAAACCATTGAAAATAGAAATCATTAATAATCAAAATATAATAATTGTACCTTATGAGCATTGTTGATGCTAAGTTGTGTTGGGTTCAATCTTGATTTCTTTAGCACAAGGGTCTCAAACTCAGGGCCCGCGATTAAAAGTTGGAATGATGAAATTTTTAAATTCAGTTATTTTTTTGGTTCTATTTTGAATTTTTGTTCATACTAACCTCAACGAAAACACTGTTCCTCTTTTATCTTTAAGTTATTTTATCACAACTTTGTTTCACACTGAGAATATTGGGCAATTAACAGTATCAATTTTTATCTATATCATGAAATTTTTGGCATATTTCTAATAATTGTGCAGTGTTCACTGTAGCCGAACAGATCGAAGTATCTGGGGATGACGAATTTTTTTTTAAGTTTATATTCAAAAAAATCAACTTTGAATGCTGACAATAGAGACAAGAGACCTAAAAAAGCTTGGAATACAAGCTCACTGTCAGATTTAGTAACAATAAGCAGTTTTAGCACAAAAAATTATGCACATATATATTAGATTTTGCATTCAAAATTATGAAACATAACATAAAGACCAAAGCAGTTATTTTTTAACAATACCATTCACTTTTTGAAGCAAAAAATTGAAGATTTTTACTAAACTGCCTCCAATTGCTTTCTGCAACTCTAATAATAAGTTGTATACATTCATCTGAATCGATGTATTGAAGAAATTTTAATGATTATTTTATTCTTCACAATTGTTACTTTAATATAATTTTGCTGAAGAAATTAAAGGTTCTGATCTTTGTGGTTTACGGTTTTAAATGCTAAATCAATTTAAGCGACAGCTTGTGCCTTATTTCCCCTTTTATACATTTGTAAATTTCGATTAAGCCCAAAAATGAAATATTATGAAAGAGCATTGTAGTTTCATAACAAACGGCAATATTTGTACTTTATCACTTGTTTCATTTATATAATTCAGGTACGTTTGTCTTGAACAAATTGCCCTTAAAGAGAAAAGCGTGAGCAGACATTAATAGTCGTTTCATCGGAAAAAAGTTCCATTATCTGCAAATTATTTAAGAAAAATTTAATAAGAACAAGGCTTCGTTTGTAAATACATCGATATTTTTCACAAGTATCATTGTGTAATTCACAATAAATGCTGAATTTAAAATATCAATTCTTAATCCAATATTTTTTAGGAAATTGCTAAAATTAATTTATAATAACAAGAATTTTGATTTGCAAAATTTTAACTTAAAAATCTCTAATTCTTTTAGGCATACTGTGGGAATTTCTATTCTGGAGGTTTAACCTAGAAAAGCCTTTCATTCCTAACAGAAAATTTTCAACTTTGAAGGATTAATTCTGATCGAAAGAACATATATCTTGTGGAAAATATCATTTTATATCCATACAAACATGTTTTAATAACGAAGAGCGTTTTTGAGCAACTTATTTATCGAAACTATCTCCTCAAACGGATACAGTTAACGTAGCAGGACAGTGAAAATGTTGATCTATAGATTCGAAAGGCACAAAATATATAAATTCTCACATTTAATGTAACGTTAACCCAATAATTATTGATGCGAATTTATTAAAAACAGAACCCTTTAACAAGTAATGCGGTCATAAAGACTTACTGACTTGCACTTATCTGTAGCATTAGGATTAATAACTTTATGCTACTTCTACACTAAAGTCAGTATTCTGTTTTCCGACAAGCATTATCAATAACTTTACCATGGATCTTAATATCTATTTGAATTACATTTTATTTAATTGTGAATATCACTTTACTACTCAACAATAAAATTCTACTGCCATTAACAGTCAATATCAGAGAATTACCGTTTTTTAATATTTGTAACCATTTGATATATCAAGATTAAATATTGCGGCTTGCCTACTTATCAAAATTTTAAATGTGGCACAATTATCGATGTGAGTTTGAGAGGCCTGATGTAGACCGTATCGTTTCCAGTGAATTTGTCTTGTAACTACTTGTATTACCACAGAATTCAGTGGATTTGTAGTTCAAGAAAACCAAGTTTCATTGATTATTTTTGAGACAAACATGCAACGAAGAAAATACGACAGTGTGGTGAGAGTGATGTAAGAAGCTTTAAAGATAAAGTTGAAGGAAATCGGCTAAATATCCTTGAAGAATTTCACTTTTGGGCTTTCATCACATTTCATATTTAACATCTGATTTCGGAAACGTTTGGTCCAATATGAATGTTTCTAATTTAAACCTTGACAGATGTTAACTTACAGCTGTTTTTATTTGGACTATACTGGCAAGTTATTTACACAGGTAAAGTGATAATATGTAAGGATCATGTATAGCCAAGAAAACACACAGAATGTTTAAACTAAAACAGTCAATACAATCAATGTTTTTGTCATGAAAGATGATGAAGATTCTTTATCAGTTAAATTTAAAAATCATGGCTGTTAAACTAGCGATCGCTTTAAACCCCAATCTTTTTGCACAGGCATTACTCTCTCTGTATTTTTCATGAAATTAGTATATAATCACACAAATATTAGAATATCCTGCAACCATATATGTTCTATTGCCCTAATATCTTGTATACATTCAATTTATTTGAAATTTCAACACTGAAGTATGAGCTATATCTGACCTGGGTAAAGTAATGTCAAAATAAAATATATCCGACGGCGTTAGACATGAAATAAGAATCAAGCATACATTAATACTTGGAACTAAATCCAGACTTAAATACCGTGTCTCTTATAGCAACCTGTTTGAATATTGTTAAAATACCCACGAATTAAGCCCATTTCACCAAAATAGCCATCGGAATTGAGTTTAAAAATAAAAAAAAAGGCATAAAAAGAACAGTATGGTTTACAATCTGAAGGTTATTTTATTGATTAGTCCATCCGAAGACCATTCATAGGTTGAAAAATTTCATCTTGATCATCCCGATTCTTTTGACACTCCTGGTTCGTGAACTGTTTTCAGGCTGTTAGGTTTGCATGTTTTGGAATAAAGAATTCTGGCATATTTTGTCTTCCTGATGTGCGTGGAAGGATTGACTTGGAAGCGGTGCAATTCAAAACGAATTTTAAGTGTTAGATTGTCATTTTGCGAGTAGGGGCAAGCTTTTAGTTTTTACGCCATAGCGAAGATATGGCTTAGGATGTGTTGCTGGGTCTTCCATCTGTATCTAAGTTTGTTTTTGCATTTATAAGTTGTTCCAAGTTGTAAAATAGGTAAAAATGTCTTAGTTTGTTGCTTTGATATTCAAATTTGAGATATGCACCTTAATTCCAATTTTATATTTCATATGAATATCATTTAAGCCGGATGTTCGACTGTAAAATCTTTTTCAAGACAGCTACTACTACAGCTCTGAGCGTTATGTTTGTCTTTTTCTTTTGTAGCTATATTGTTCATATCAACACTGATCTAGAATACTCAGTGATTGTAGTTTAAATATAGATAAATAGAGCCAATCACCTTCACTTTTTTGAACACTTATATCGATAATCTAGTTAGTGCGTGTCAAGATTTCCTCTTTATTTTGAGCCATATTTACACTTTGATAAACCCTTCTTTTAATCCATTCAACCTTTTATAAATGAGATTTAGGACTTTAGTTGCGTCGCTAATTTTCAGGAGGCGTACATGTGTCATGAATGACACCATCAACCACAAATGTAAATAAAACCCTCAAGATCTCATAACTCTAATCCGAAACTTTGGTTATAACAACGAGTCCAGGGACTGGTTTTGATCAAAAGAGGACATATATCCGATAAGTAACATTCAAAAAGTGTCAATTGTAATTATTACATCCCCTCACAGGTATTCCGAGTTTCAAATTCTTTTATCCCCTTACTACCAACAAAAACGCATAGTACCACAGTAATAGACAGTAGAGAAATCGTGTGTGTTTAAACACGTGGGAGATTGACATGTCTTAATAGCCAAAGATCAAGATGAAGCATTGAATAAGCTTTATTAAGAATAGGTTGTTTCATTTGGTGGACATTACCCAGGTTGTAGCTTACAGGCAGTTTGACAAGTACCTTGGGTTATAAATGAATAATTAATTAAAAAAATTTAATTATTCAAGGATGAATGGTCTCGTGGTTAATATCCGATAAATCTGAAAGCGATAATCCATGTTAAATTAATAATAGATTGTCCAGAAAAGAAGATCATAAGGTTTTTAAAGTATCAAGAAGAACAATATGAAAAAAATACAACCCCAATTGTGTGAAACCGATTAAATGCAGTCTAATCCTTATTATTTCAACCCTGGGCTGATTTCGAAATTCTCTTATGAATAATTTAAGAAAAATTCGATCAACCTATTATTTTAAATCGGTTATAGAGATGGTTTCCACTCGTTCTTCTGCTGATGTTGGATTCTTAAATATAAATTAAAGCAAAATTTTTTCATATTACAAAATGGCTAAATTAGGGGGTTTGAATATTTTCTTTTATGGCTACAAGAATTAAACTTAAGGTCCTTGAAAGAATCCAAATTTTCAACTTACATTTATAGATACGAATGAGTTAGTAGAGGTATTTCTAGTATCAATATTGAGTTAAATTCAACAAAGAAAACCAAGACCTTGCCGTAAAATACAAACAATGGACAATCTTGGGCCATTTAATTGTCTACGCAAGAATCAACAGATAAATGTTGCGATTTTAGGCTTTTTACGAATATGATTCCACAAATCAAAGGTCAAATCCATACTCAGTGCGACGGTAATTCATCGTTCTGTTTCTCTCACATGGAATTACTTATGAAGTCAAAATAAAACAGAGGGAGTATTGATAAATGAGAATATGTTCTTAATATCTGAGGTTTTAGATCTAACAAGGGACATAAAATAAAAGTCTGTTTAATTGAAACGAAATCATTAAATATAAATTTTCACAACTGGGTGAGAATCGATCGTATGCTCCCCATCGAAAAGATGAAAGATGTTCGTGCCAACAAGGAATCTTTAAAGAGAATGCCTTCATTTTAATTTCGAAATATTTTATCTTGAAAGTTAATTGACAAAGCTGAGCCTGGTTTAATTTTATTCCTCAGGATATGATGATGACGATTGATTATCTTCAGGCAGGGTATCCCTTCAATTGTGTTAATTTAAGGTTTAGATCTTTTGTTCACAGATAAAATTGCCACGACAAAGGAGTACTGTCAAAACATGACATGTGTATTTAGATTGAAGGAAAAGCCTCCACGCCTATTGTATATATATCTCGCTCTAAATAAAGAAATTGTTGATTAATTATAAATTATCTATATCAGGAAGGCCTCAGACCACGGACATGCTAATGCTTTCTACTGCTCACGGATGGCATGAAGCCATGAGCCATGAGGGCTTTTGAATTTATTGACAATCCATTCTGATATAATATTTGAATCTTTGCTTGATCCCCGCTGTTCAAGCTGATCAAATTGTCCTGTTCAAATGAATTAAATAAAATTGAAAATCAATTTGGGAGACGAAAATGTGCCAAACGTTGTGCTTTTAGGTTGTCGTAAGAGCAGGGCAACATGTTCTCTGAGACCCAAATTTTTTGGAAATGATTTAAAACAAACTAAGACCGAAATTCATTTACACTAATCATTCCTCGATTTGTGGGCAGGAGACTCTAAGAAGACAACCCAAAATTGGCACAATATTGAAAACACTCAAGCTCACTCTTCTCAGTTATGATTTATTCCACTTCAATCTGAAACTACGAAATAATCCAGATTATTTAAATTTATTTTTCGGAGCAATAAATTTTAAAGGCGCGATACCAACTTCCTCCACTGACCACAAAATGTAATTATGGTTTTAAGGCCTAACTTGTGGGTGCCACTTCGTTCAACGTTCATTTATTTTGGCGAATAACATAACAGAGCCATTGATCAAAGGCCTAATCATTGCTGTTCAATCACTTACAAAAGGGAAACAACTATATTTTCAAATTTATTGAAATTGTATAACGAAGATGAACCATACGAAAAGATGAGTCTCAAAATAGCGTGGTGAGAAACATATAGTTCGCATTGACTTTGTTTTTCCTCACTGCAGGTAACAATTCCAACAATTACTATGTTTTGATCTATTCTTTACCTACAGCCGGGATTGGGAAATCTGGTAAACGAATATGCTTCAATAAACTTCATCTGCCTTAATCCACCAGGATTGGAGATGATAAAAAGATTATGGCGGATTTTAACCTCAGAAAATAAGTTATTAACAAACTTTGAGATCACACAGCCCTTGGTAGGCAGAAAATAAAAAAAGCATTTGAAATTGGTCAAGAACGAATGAATGATTTTGAGAAGGACAAAATAAAACAACAAAATTACATTATACCATAAATTTATTAACGTTTTTCTTAATAGAAGGGGACTATATAGCCTTGCTTGAGGAGTTTATAAAATTTATCACTTATTATTATTCTTTTCATTTCCCACGGCGGGAATATTGCTTCTTCTAGGTTTTCCCACCCCTGATTCTTATATTTGAATACTTGTTTTTATGAAATTTTTCCTTATCTGCCTCGCCAGACTGGCAACTTTTTCCTTTACGATTCGTATCACCTTCTGGATGAGCCTTTCTTCGTAACCTGTATTGAAATACATGGTAATTACAACCATATTTGCGCCAACAAAACTCATTTCCAGTCCCCACGAAAATTAGTTGTTCGTTTGATCTAGATAATCCAAATAATCTTGTCACTTCATATATAAAATCTGCTTGTTATTATACGACGAGAATGATAAGTACTTACGCGGGCAGATTATCTCATAAGTTAGATCTAATCTATTTGGACGTGCTATATTCACGAAGCTAATCTTCTCAATCCGCGATCAGTAAATATGAACAAATGTATAGAACATTCTTATCATCACACAAATTAATATGTGGAGAATTTCAGATGTTCATTCATTTTCAGGAAAGAGCTTTTTGACGAATTTCCACGTTATAAGATGGATAGGGAATCTATGACAATCAATAGAACCATGCATCTTTTGCCCACTTAGATGTGGTGGCTGCATTCAAATAATGGATCGATGTGTTACCAAGCCAAAAATATTTAGAGATGTATACACGAATAAAGCCTTCAATCTCTTTTAATATTTGGTTTAAAATGCTAGATTTTTGGATTGGAATTCGTTAAAGTTGGTGGTCACTTGAAAGATGATATTAGTTTACCCTATATAATATTATCCCTGTTTTACAACTTTCTTGCCTTTTGCTCAATATGCAACTCCAAAACGTAAACTATACTCTGTCTTAATTGTAAGTTTACAAGTTTTTGAATGTTTTGGCCCTAATATGCTCTGTTTTTAATGTCAAAAAACTTTCTTCATATCAGCTTAGATTTTAATCCAGCTAAAAATTTATCTACTCTACGACTCCATAGAATCGGTATTGTCAGGAATTCTCTACTTCGCAATGACTTTTAAAAATCCATCCTTCACAAACCAACATAGAAATGGAGATATATCTTCAAATTAAATATCATATAAACGGCTATAAGGAAATTAAAAATGTAGTATGAATAGGTTTTATCATGGGGTTTACACCATTCGAAACAAAAGCAAATATTAATTTAACACTCTCGATAGTGATATAATCATTTCCACAAACAACTAGCTTTGGAAAGATATTTTACATACAAACTAAACCATTTATCTCATTATAGGGTTTGTGGATCATGTACGTTCATTTGATTCTCTTAAATTTTTTAATAACGTTGAAGAAATATAAGTTATTTTCCGTTCTAGGGGATAGTTTTTTCCTCTGAATATCAAATTTGCTATTATAACTTGCTTCAAAATTACCCTTCAGAGGCGGAAGACGTATTTTCATTTAAAGCCTTTCTTATTAAATTCAAAATTTCGGATTTCCAATATTGGGAGTTTGTCTTCACGATATTTTGTCTATTTTAAAAATAGATTTTCAGTGAAACTAATTATTGACGATTATGGGTAGAATTGCCATTTAAATGTAATATTAACAGATTTAAATGAATTCATGTATTCTGATAGTTAATGATAATACAGGGTTTTTAGGTCAATTTGGGTTTTCCGTAGGTCAATTTGGTTTTTCTGCAGTTCAATTTGGTGCGGCCTGTTTATTTAGCGGCGGCTTTAAATTCAATTTGGGTTTTCCATAGGTCAATTTGGTTTTTCTTCAGTTCAATTTGGTGCGGCTTGTTTATAACGCGGCAACTTTTTAAATCAACTTGGTAAGTTTATAAGATATTAATTTATTTCTGTTTAATTTTATTTAAATGGTAATTTTGAAAAGATTTTAGACATTAGTTATACTCAGATGTCAATGAATACAACTCCACTACCTCAAATCGACAACCCTAACGTAGATGAGAGGTTAGTTTAGTTTTTACCATTAGCCTCAACACTGGGGATCCTACTGTTCCAAGAGGCAGATCATCTTACCAGAAAATAAGTGATGAACGACGCCAACGCATCATTAATGCACATCAAAATGGGTCTACTGTGAAAAATGTGTCAGAGTATGAAAATTTGCCCCGTTCCACAATTCAAAATATTGTAAAAAAATCCTCGGAAACGGGACGAATCAGCAAAGAAAATCGTGGTGGACGTACCCATTTCAAAGTCAACGAGGAGATAAAAACCTTCATTCGAGAACTAGTCGACGAAAATTGTGGGCTAAGTTTAAAGCAAATATGTCAGAACGTTGCTACACGATTCGATATTACATTATCGGAAACAACAATACACAACTGCCTAGGACAAATGCACTATAGCTTGAAAGCAATCCACATAATTCCAACTAGAAGAAATGATCCAAACACGATTTGTATACGGAATCACTTTGCCCACTCATTTCTACGACTCGAAGAAAATTACCCGGACGAACAAATATATTTCGTAGATGAAGTCGGGTTTAATGTATCCATGCGGATAAAACGGGGTCGATCATCAATAGGCACCACACCGATTCTAAGAGTACCAAACATACGTTCTAGGAACGTATCTGTTTGTTGTGCGATGAACAGATACGGTGTGGTGTATAAAGAAATCAACAATAGACCATATAACACCGAAACCTTCCTGGGATATATAGAAATTTTTTTTCAACATATCGAATCCATCTCCCAAACAAACACAAGATGCGTTGTCATCATGGACAATGTTAGGTTTCACAAATCATCAACAATCGTGGATTGTTTTCGCCAGAAGGGTCACGAAATATGTTACTTTCCGCCCTATTCACCCTTCCTCAACCCAATCGAGGAGCTTTTTTCGAAGTGGAAACGCTACGTAAAAAGTGCTTCACCTGAAAATGAGACCGAGTTGTTTAACTGCATGACACAAGGGCTAACGACGATAACGCGAGAAGATTGCGATGGTTATTACCGCCACATGAAAAGCTATGTGAGACGGTCTATAAACAACGAAATTATTGAAAATTAAACAAAATTCCTTAGATCTTTTCATTCTTTGATTTAATTTTTTTTAAATTGTTCGTTCGCTAAACTGGCCTGAGGAAACCCAAATTGAACTGTAGAAAAACCAAATTGACCTATGGAAAACCCAAATTTATTTTAAAAAATGCCGCTAAATAAACAGGCCGCACCAAAATGAACTGCAGAAAAATCAAATTGACCTAAAAACCCTGTATATAACCTTGATGTTTAAGGGAACAAACAAAAAAATATAATTTATATAGTTTTACGATGTGTAATGGAATAAAATTGACGGACTGGATCAAACAACCATATTTATCATCATTCCAAATATTGTAGGTATTTTCCCAATATAATTTAAAACCTGATCTGCAATATTTCGCATCTAAATTTTAAAATTCGTTTCATTGACACTATCAAATTACTCCAAGCACTGATGGTTCAAATTTTGTTTCTAATATTCTAAATACGATATATATCAGATATTTAGTTAGGTTTCTCTACTTTATTCCAGAGATCGAATAACTGAGAATAAAATAAAATCGATGCATTGTCTTCCAATTGGCCAAACTAACATCTTATACAATAAAAAACAGACAATATTACTTGATCTAATAGAGGTAATCAAATATTAACGTCCAGACTAGTTCTGAGTGTAGTGGTCCCTTAATTTTTGTCTGTGAAAATCATGATAAACGAAGTATTACATGCCCATAATGAAATCTGATGCTTGGACTCTTCCATTTGCACCATAATAACAGGTAGATCGTATCGTTCGTGTGACTTTTTTTCAGAAACTACTTCCATATCCATCTAATTCGGCGGAGTTGTGATTTCGGTGTATATTGTTGCTTTGAATACTTTTGATAAAAATTTGTAACAATGAAACTAAAATCGAGTGTGAAGAATTTTGTTAGAAGCAGAAAAGGGACTTTTAAAGCGATCGATCATATATCTTTGAAGAATTTCTTTTTTATTGATGTAAGGTTATTTTATATTAACCATCTTAGGAAATTCTTGAACAAAGGTGCATGTTGCTGAGATAAACTCAAGGTTATGTTATATCTGGGAGTTTTGCTGGCTTCAACTACAATAACTAGTTATTTACTCTAGGAAAGAGAGAATGTGCAATGACCATTCATAGACTAGAAACCTCAAACAAAATTCTAAACTTCAGAAGTCAATATTTTTAACATTTTTGTCATGAGAGAGGATTAAGAACCTTTACATAACTTGAATTTAATAAACTCATCGCTGCCAAACGAACTGACGCTTGGATCTTACCACTTTTTGGAGAGGAATTCCCTGCTCGAGTTCCATCATGACAGTTGTATTTACTCACACGAATCTGAATATATCCATAAAGCCGACACGTTCTCTTTTCCTGATATCTGGTATGTATAGGCTCTATTTTCACATTCCACTTAAGAATATTCATAATATTCGACGAAGCTAAATAGATTTCAAAACAAACTAATTCTAGCGAGGTTAGACATGACACACACATCAACCTTGAGTGAATTATAGGAACTAAATCTAGCATCAGACATGATCTCGCTCAAAAATCCTGTATTTAGTAATGTTTAAATTACAACAAATTAGAGCGACTTTAATCCCGATAAACATCGAATTGAGTTTATAAATAAAAAATAATTATAAATAACAGTACAGTTAACAAGGTGAAGATTATTAAATGATAAAGTCATCCAAAGATTATCCATAAGCTGACCGAATATTTCTTTATCAATCTGAGATTCTTACGACATTCCAGGTTTTCGTGAGGTTTGACTCCCACTTTGAGGCAGGGGAAGAATTCCGGCATGTTATTTATCTGACTGGTTAAGATGGATCCACTTTAGAGCAACGTAATCTAAACAGAATTTTAAGCGGCAGATTGTCCAAATGGAGTTTTTAAAAATGCTTTTTAGATTTTAGGGCATTTTTAAAAACCACATATGAGTTTGGCTTTGCCATTAGCTCTTCCGTCTGTATATAATTTTATTTATGCACTTATTAGCTGCCCAGCATTGGAAAACAGGTTGTATATGTCTTCGTTTGGTTCTTTGCCATTCAGATTTGATATATATATATACTGTATTTCAAAATTTCAACTTCTTGTGCATCATTAACTACCAACGATCTATGTGAAAACCTTCTTTGAACATGACCTCGAGTATTACCTCTCAGATTTGTATATTTTCTTTCCTGTTCAAAAGTCGTTCATTTAAACACGGATCAAATATCGGACGTTTATCGTTTAAATACAGAGAGATGGTGCCATTTTTATTCATTTTTTTACACTCATCATTAATCTGATGATTCCTTGACAAGATTCGCCGTTTTTAAGCTGTATTAATTTACGTTTGCATAACACCATTCTACTGATTTATAATAGTAAATCGTGGCTGATATTTTCCAGCTGTCTCTATGTGTTATTATTGAGACGATCAATCGCAAGTGTGGATAAAAAACCTAACTCCTCAAATTCTTATACATAAACTTGGGTGATATCCGCGGCAAAATGGATTGGTTTTGATCAACAAGAGCATGCAGGTGATGATTAACATTCTACAAGTGTCAATCGTGTTTTTAAATGAATGTTCAGTGCGATCTAGAATCACAAGTTTTTACTTGTATTTGACATATAAATGCATAGGTTCAGCCATTTGAATTAAAGGTAGCGAATGGATGTTTTATCCTGAGATAATTTAATAAATTCAACTGCCAAATGTCAAAATTGATTATTATACGATTATTTTCGTTTCTGATTTTGCCCTTTCACTTAGCGTTCTACGTAAAAATGTTCGAACCATATCTCATTTAGATTTACCTCTTGCAGAACTGATGCCAAAAAGTTATTTTTTAAATGAAATTGTGATGTATTCTATGTTAAATTCACTCTATTATTAAATAAAATAAAAGTGAAACCGAATTAAGTTCTTCAAAGCAAAAATAATGTATTGAGAAAAAGAGGTATTTGGCTTGTAGATCACCTCGAACATAATGTTTGAATAATCCAACACTTTTTGACGAAAAATGTAGTCTGAGTTTAATCGGCGCGAATTCCCATTATTCATACTTACAGAGATTTATAGATTAGCGCCAAAATACTCAAAGCATATTTTTTGAAAAATCTAAAATCGATCAAAATTTAATTGCTAAAGATGTAATCCATCGGCGTGTAGTATAGTAAAATACAAAGTAGAATAGCAAATTTAATTTTTAAATAATGGTTATACTGGGGATTAACGACTTTTTCTTCAATGGAGATAAAAATTCAAATTTAGGTTTGTGAAGATATCTAAATTTACTGTTGAGTTTAACACAACTGAGCTAATAAAAACGTTTAAATCTAATATGATGGCTTAATTTCGGAATATAAACAATGTAAAACCTCATGATCTTAAAACCAGAGTAAACCAATGACCGTTGGATGAGTTTCGACTTGAACCAACAGATAAATGTTGTTGTTTTATGCTTTTTACGAAAATGATTCCAAAAATAAAAGGTAAAATCAATTATCAACTGAATAGTTATTCAACATTCTGTACCTATCATGGTGAAGTATTTCTGAATTAAAAATACAAAAAGCGAATTAATGATAATACGTTTGTTGAATCTGAAGTTTTAGATCGAAGAAATCGTCTGAAAGGAAAAAATAAATTTGTTTTTAATGTAAATCGATCTATATCAATTTTCACACCTGGCACAAATTAATTATGTAATCCTCATAGAAAAAGAAATAGACATTCACATCCAAAAAAAATATTTAAAGACATTTTTTACTTTTAAGATACAAATATTTTATCTTTATAGTTAAGAGGTAAATTTTATTTTCTGTTCATTTTTTTATTCAAGTTTGCAGATGAAAATTTGGTTTGGAAATGCAGACTACTTTTTTAATATTGTTCAATGAAAGTTTTGGTTATTTTAACGGGCAGATGCAATTAATGTCACTAAGAAGTATTCAAAAACTTTCTTTATGCCTTTATATGATATGAAAACCTCCTGGCCCTATCCTTTGTTTTTTCGCTCATTAAATTAAGCCAATTTTGCGATGATAATTATAATTATATATTCGATCTATAAAAAAAGTGCATAAAACACAGCCATGAAAATGCTCTCTGTTGCTCATGGATGAAATTTGAACTATAATCATATTTTTAGTTGACGTGGGGCATCAGGGCTTATTAAATTAATTTGCCATTCCACCTCACATAGTATAAATTCTGCGTTTGATTTAATTCCACACAGGTCCACGATCTTAACGATCACCTGAACAAATTCACCATTTTCGGGTTTAAATATTTTATGATAATTTCATTCAGATTACAGAGAAGTTTCAAAGGCTTAGCTTTTTAGTTTGTGACCTTTGAGAACCAAATTATCAGAATAGAACAAACTTAGATCGAATATAACTTGTAATATTCCTACCTCGTTCAGGAGGCTTCTGACCATAATCGATGACCAAATATTGGATGTTTTCATGACCCTCGAGCTCACCTTTTTCACTTAAGACGATACCTATCAGTGTGCTACACCATAGGAAGTTATTGGTCATATTTCTTTTAATGATCCAATGATTTAATATCTCACATGGGGTTCTCCACCTACTACAAAACATAAACATGGTTCTCAGACTCGGAAGTTTGTGTCACCAAGTTCAATCAACATTGATTTAGACGAATAATATAAACAGAATAATGGATCAAAGAGCCGATCATTACTATTAGCCAATCTATGGTTACCTACAGTCTGAATTGTGACATCTGGGAAACGATATCATTAATTACACTTCAAAAGCATTAATTCAAGAGGATGCGAGCTGATAAAAATATAGTGGAATGATTTAACCTTTTACAACAAGATTTTTAACAAATATTGCGATATTTCGGGCCGAATATTCAAATATCTATCAATGTATACAGATCAACTAGATTTGGCTGAAAAGGATAAATCAAAATATAAAAAATATAAAGCGATACAGAAAAGATAATTAAAGTATGTCATTATACACATTCATAATCAAATTTTTCTTTAATCCGTGGCGTTATGTGTTCTTCGACTCTGGCTCCATATACGAGGTTTCTTCTTCCTCATCGACTACTTGTGGGACTGCATGATTGATGGCCAGCTAACTTGCTTTAGATGGTAGTTTGGACTGAAACCAAGAAAACTTTGATTTTATATTTTCGACGATCAAGTCTGAGATATTCATTGATTTTGAAAATGTCGTTTTTGCTGCGAATTTTCCAATATGGAACATCCTCTATATTGTATTTTGATCAATATATTCACCATCATGAACGTAAATGATCACCATCTCTAACACACAGATACATTTTTGACTCTTGAGAAATTATAAATATCGGTTTCGTTTAATCCGTTAACAACACAGCCGTTGAACCTTATTTTTACGGTTTAAAATCAATGACGCCACATTTCAAATGAGCCCTGTAAAAAAACTATATCATATCTTTTACCAACATAGCAGTATCTGATTAAAAATGAGTTTACACGTTGGTAGATTATCACATATATTAAATGTAATCTATTTCTAACTCTCCCGATTCATAATCTTAATCTTTTAATCTACGATCAATATAAATATACAATCGGATAATACGAGCTTATTTACACGCGAAATTTAAATGAACAGAATGTTAAGTTTTAATGCTTTATCAAATAATTATTAGTTATCATCTTGGATTTCATTTTAACATGTTTCTTAGTATAACGTAGAGGAAGCCTTGGTCAACAACGATGTATATAATTGTTGTCTGTAGAAAACTATAAATCAATAAAAGCGCGATTAAAATGTTACCTGTTTAAGTCATATATTTGGAATATTTTATTTTGAATTCGTTAAAGTGGGTGATGAATTTAAAGTTGATAATCCATTAACCACGTCCCATACTATCGATTGATTATATCTTTCTTGCATTTTTATCGAGATGGAACTCCAAAAAAAGAATATTGGGTTCAACCAAAAATGTAATGTATAATTTTGAAATGATTTGCTCAATTTTATAATCGTTAAAGGTTTCTTCATATCATATAAGATTTCAATCCCGCTGAATAAATATGCTCTACAGCTACACAGAATCGGTAGTATCTTGCCTTCACTACCTCCAATCATCATCTATATTCCCCTTTTCGCAAATAAAAATAGAGTTGGAAATGGTCTCTTAAAATTAAATACAACATAAATTGCCTTTTTTAATTAAATTAATGTTATAAATGGATTTCTCAAATGATTGACACCAGTAGAAACAAAAAACAATTCTAAACGAAGAAATTTTGATCGTGTTAGATATCACTAGCAATACTGTTCAATATGTAACCCATTGTAAGGTGTTGCTCGGCATTTTATCTTTATTTTTTTAATGTTTCAAGCTTATATTTACAAATTTATCATACCATTTTCTGATAAAAACATTCGTTATTATGCCCGTTCACATTTAGTGTGGCCATAATGTAACTGTTGTCATCATCAATTAGCTATTAAAAAAACAATGCTAAATCAACAGAATCATCATGTGACCATATCTAGAGATGCATTACATGATATTTGGGCTTATCAATAGAGAAATAGGCCCAATTTAACTGCTGAACCTTAGTCGCATTCTAGAGCGAATACAGAAACAACAAAGATAACTGGACCTGATGTCCCATTTTGTACATCATTGATTATACAAGTGTTGAAAATGCAAATTTTGGAATGTATTTTTTTCCTGAGTTTCGTTTTTAAGCTTGTAGTTCTCAAGAAATTTATCAAGGCGATGTTTTGTTTTAATAACAGTTTTATCCTTCTTTATAGAATTTTGAGCTTATTTTAAGGTTATAAATCGGTTGGGTGGATACTAGATTTGTTTGTATGAATAAGCAGATATCCAATTTTTATTTGCTTCTTGCCAAAACAATTCTCCATATTCAAAAATTAAAATAAGAAAATGCAACTTTGTAACTTTTGCATTTGATCAACATGATGAAATTCAGAAAATTACAGATACATGAAAATAAACAAGAAAATACAGGTGCAGTTTGATGTTCATAAACTTAAAAAGCTGGTCTCAATGATTAATTAATATCTTCAAATATTTGGACAGATTGATGGTAATGATACAAGTTGAGATTTTTACAATAAAATAATAGCATATATCAAATATGAAACATTTTTGTACACTGTGCAAAGTATATAAAACTGGGAACTGAAATGGCCACGGGAATCAAAATTTCAAAGGAATGGAAATAAAGAAGTCATCTATTTATTTGAAATAATACGAGGAGAACTTTTAGCCCCACCAATTAAAATATTTTCAACCATAAATACTGTATTATACCCAAATAAGACTTACAGTCAAATCTCGTTACTATGCCACCTGTCGGGACAGAGCAAAAGTGGCATAGTAACGAGGTTTTGTAAAACTCGAGAGAGAATTCCGACCAGGTACCACTGCTCAAGTGAACAGAAGCAGGGGGTGCTGTTTCGATCAGGAAGGGTTCGACACAAGAGCTATGGTCACAACGATCGCAGACCAGGTTAGTGACAAGTGTGCAACTTTGGAGAGATGCATTACACGGAATTGCTGCAGCTTATTTAGTAATTCGCCTGCATAGGTTTTTTACATCCCTCTGTTGCAAAAAAGGGTTTTTTAAAACAACTATATATATTTTAAAGTTATTTATCCGTTCAAAGCTCAAAAGAATTGTCGGCTGGGGTATCTTCTTTTGACGGATTACGTGCATCTCGTTGTCTAGGCGATCGCAAGCTTGTATTTCACTTGGCTTCCCGCTTCTCTGTTCTATGAACTTCTTCATAGTAATCAAAGAGCGCTGGGCATCATCGAACGAAAAGACGTCCTCCTCGACAGTTATATCGTCGTCTTCGCTTTCCACCTGCTCCTCTCCGCACGTCATCGCCTCCGCAATTTGCTTCAACATAAAAGATCCACCGGTCGCGAGGAGCTCGTCTGCTTCGAGAAAGTCAGGAGGACTCGATCTCCCTCTTCTCATGCATATTTTCCTCAGCAGGGAGAGCCTCCCAGATCTAGAGTAGCTCCGCATCCTGTACCTCAGTTTGGATCTCCTCTTAGATTAACTTGGCCTTCGCAAAACAGTTCCTGATCGACGAGCTAATCCCAAACACGCAAATGTAGAGCGTCAAGCAACGTGACCTTGAACTCCTTTCCATCGTCCATGGCCTCAAGTCTGTGGCATAGCAGGAACTTTTGCTGTGGCGCCTGACGTTCTCTATGATTCCTTGATTCATTGGTAGCGAATAAGCTGCCTCGTTGGGTTGGAAGAATACCAACTGGATAATAGTTCATCGCTTCTAATCTGGAATGGGAGTATGATAATCGAGTTGTGTGCAGAAATGCAGACTTTTCACTACTCGTGCCTTTTAACAGTCACGTAAAAGTGGCATAGTAACGAGATTTGACTGCATATATTTATCAAATGAAATACAGAAAATCTTTTGAGAACTGTATTTCAAGCAGAAATCAAGAGATCAACATATGATACTGATCTAAACATCCAATAAATAATTTGTATGCCAGTATCATTCTATATTCTATAAACGAATCCAATTCAATTATTTTTGATGTCTAAATGAGGAAAAATATTTTTTTACATCAAAAAAATTTTCTTTTATAATCGACTTATCAACAAGCAATCACCGGAAACCTGCATCAGCGTGCATGTAAAAGGCCAAATTGAAAGTTTGAGTTCACCTATTAATTTATTGAGTGATTGATTTAGTTGGAGGCCGTAACAGATATATTAATATTTGAAGTCTGATATTGCTTGAATTATTTCAATAGCACAATGATTGCCAATACATTCATTCATCAATAGGATATCTGTTACCAACAGAACCGGATTACAGTTTCATAAATTTAAGAACTACAGCCCGTAAGAATTCTTGAATAATCGAATCAAGATTTTCCCTCCCCTCATCATTCAAATGAAATATTTTCATTCTGTTTCGTTTATTAAACCATTTTTAGTCATATTAAGCGACACAGATGCCTTTCCAACAATTATATGAAAATATATTATAACTTTGAAATATAACAATATTAAAATAAACCAACGTTTTCTTGTATCTAAAATTACTATTACGACAATATTGCTATATTAAGTATATGACAAATCAATCCGCCAAAACCTTCCTTCAACTAAAAGAATTTTAATACTAAAACCTCATATC
>JWZT01001764.1:29571-47684 GCA_000827895.1 Thelohanellus kitauei | reverse complement strand
GGCACAAATGCGATTCGTTGAATGGGTTAAGATTGAGAGAGTGGTAGATTTTAGAAACAATAATTTTGTGAAACATAATCTCTATTCTTTATAGGGAAATGTCAAGTTTATATTTTTAATAAGTCAACATATTCCATACCTTCACGCATGTCAATAATCATCTTATCCACAATTGATTTTCTTATCACATTAAATTCAACTACATTCAACGAAATATTTTCATCAACTCTTTTCGAGTTTGACTATAAAATATTAAAAACTTGTAACATATGTATCTAAGTCAAAAGAGGATGACGTCTGAAACCGATTAAATACTGTGATACTTTTCTCTATTAACCTCGATGTTAAAACAATGGACCAAACTGATTGTAAATAAACTAATTCCAATTAGGAACCTTGAAAAATCAAATATACTCATTTTATGAAAGAAAAGAAGTCAATATATTTGTTTCTATCTGCAACTGGTGACCAAAAATGGCTTTGATACAGCAGTATTTGTACACATTGTTTTTCAGCGAATAGTTAATTTTATAGAACAATTAAAATGTAAAAATGAGCGAGTGAAATATTTCCAGAAGATATCATCAATGAAATCAAGAAATTGTTCAGGTTAGTGAAAATTTGGTAAAATACTCGCTTTAACTGGTGATTTCCTAAAATCTATAAACCAGAGTGAAAAACTGGCCTCGAGGACAAATAGCCAACATTCATCATCACCGCCAAAATTCTGCAAGTTCAGATCGCTTCAAGATGTACTTGGCATATTTTTAAAATTTAATTCTATATATTTCTACGATATCGTCAAGATATTAACACAGGAACAGGTATATGGAAAGAATTTGCATAAAGTTTCAATTTAGCAAACTAAATGTCCCAAGCAGACAAACTCAACATTGAATATTTAAATATTATGATGAAATTCGAGCAAACACGATTAGTCTGGTTCACATGAAACTAGAGAAAAATATTTGATCGTCAACCAAATACTACGGCATCTCAGTCTGCACACTCAAAATTTAGAACATGAAAAAATAATAACTCCTCATATTTGAGAGAATCTACGTTGCAGTATATACTGTTTTATCGGAAAATATCAAAATTATTGAAGAACCCTCTCATTCCATTCTCCTACTAAGTTTTGATAATTTTATTCATTAGCTAGTCGTAATTGGTGCCTTTGATATCACTAACATCAGAGGTGGGCAACATCTTATCAACGCGGGCCAGATAGGTAAAAATAAAGTCCTCTGCGGGCCGGATAAGTAAATTAATACCTTAATCAGGTATTAATCCACCATTGCCGAAATGAATAAATTGTATTTTATGTAATGTTTAAATATATGGACCAAAAAAATATCTAAACAATTTAACCTTATTTACTTCAATAAATACTGAAGTAAGTGATGCATCTTGGTCCATCAAATTTATAAAAAAGTTGAACTCTTGCTGAATGTTTTAAGTAGAGGTTCTCAGCAAAGACTGAACATTTACATCCTTTTGATTGGAATGTAGCTTTGCCTTGTTAGTGTTTATGGTCAAAAATGTTTGTTCATAGATGTATGTAAAGCTGAACATAACAAGTAGTTTCTCAGCCATCGTTCTCAAGTTGAAAAACGTAACTTAATGACTGATACGTAAAACTTTTCAATGTTTTAGATTGGAATTTTTCTTTCAGAGTAGAGTTACACTGCAGATCAATCAGTTCTTGTTGTAGAGCACCTTGCGCCTTATAACAATCAGTTGTAAAGGGAGATTACCAGATGTCAAACTCAGCAGAATATTATTAGCTGTTACCGAAACGAAGAGTAAAATCATCCTCTAGTGCAGAAATCATATGGCTCTTTTTCACTTTGATGTATTCTGCTGTTTCATATTTTCCAGTTTTAGAAAGTGCGTTGAGATTTTATGACTAGGCAGTCGATAAAACAGTTTTATCTTCAGCTTGATTGCCATCACCGTTGAGTACATTTGGCGAGCGAAAATGCCATTGCCTTAAAGTTTGGTTTAAGCTCTTCGATATGTTTCAAAGAGATCAAACTTAACCCTACATCTGACAGCCATGGTGATTCTCTGAGTTTCAGATATCTTTCAATTCTACTTATCATCTTAAAAAACAGTAAAATTTCAGTTGTCAAGCCTCCAACACCTCATAAATTTTCCCAGACCCAACCAGCATACATATGTATGATGCAGAACATCACTGTCATCCGAACTGCCATGTACGTGAAGTCTGATCAGCTGTCTCATTTCAACCTTTTTTACCTGATAAAGCTAATAATTTTCACGATGGATCCGTGATATGTTTCATGTCAGGCATACCTTTCAATAAAATTTCTGTCTTTTATACAGTGTTATAATTTTCAGATTATTTTTAAAATCGACCCCACCAACGCGTTGACTCAGTCTCATTACAAGACCAAGTTTCTTTCCACATATGGATAGAGAAAATCAGTGATAATACTCTCCATTTTAAGCCATTGTAAGTAAATTTATATATAATTCATTTTCCAAACATTCGAAAATATCTTTTCCGGTAGTAGTGTTTTCGTTGATTCCATTCACAGCAATCCTTCGACGATTTCTAATTTTTATGTAATTCCTCTTAGAAAGATCGCCCACTGTGCAGAGTCATACATGTTAGTGCTTTCATTCAATATCAGCGAAAAGAAATGAATATATACGTCTTTTCAGCGGTGGGTTCGTATCTTACTCAATTGTTTCAATTCCGTGAGCAACAGTTGTTCTCGACAAACTGATTTCTACAAACATCTTTCTGTGCTCTTAGCAGAATTCATATACTACATCAACCATACAATGACCAATCCACTATCATAGAACAATTTGCTGTGCTGAGCAATGTAGCATGCGACTACAAAGATGGAATGAGTGGCTGAACTCTGTACTGTTTTGTATTTTGTCAAGAAATCCTTCTGCTTTACAAGCTTTCTGTCAAATTATTTCGCTCTTGTTTGTCGTTGTTCTACTCATAAAGTATTGCCATAGTCAGCATGCTTTGCCACATAATTGCAGATAATGCTTCACTCGTTCAACAAGGAAACACTTTCACTCCACAACAAACATACTGTTTCCTTTTCGACTTCTGTAAAAAAGTACTTGGACATCCCATATTTGTTAAATAAGCGACGCACCCTATCAACTTAACGTTTCGTAGCTAAATTCACGATCAGATTGTGATTGTATATTCTAAATTTGCAAGAAAGAAACAGATGACTGAGTCACTGTGTCAGCAGGTAGTCTTTAAGCACTGAATTCGACCTATACAATCATATAATTGTGAAGAATTATGTATGGATATTATCCCAGGATAAATTTCCAAATATGTTCGAAAACTCTTCTCGGGCCGGACAAAGTATTGTCGCGGACCGTATGTTGCCCACTCTTGATAAACATAGTATTTTTTATATCCACGAAGAACGCCATCTAGACGTTTTTCACATTTATTCATGACATTTAAGAATCCTTTTAAATTTTTGAAGAGTACTCAAAAGAAAATATCAATTCCCTATGCAAGATTTGATTCTTTCAGGTCGCTTGATCATTAATTAGCGTCACAAAAGCTTCGAAATTGAAACGCTAAAATGAACTTAAAGCTAAATCTTTTGTTACATCCTGATAATTAATTTTGTGAACATTGTGACCTGTGTAGTACTTTAAATCAGCATAGACAATCTCGAAAAATATTGAGTATTTACATGAGCCGAAGTTTAAATACATTTTTAATATAATTATGAGATAACTTATCTTCTGTAAATTATTTGACAAATTGTCGCCAATTGCCTACTAATCTAAATTACGACACTTTATCACCTTAAGGATTATTTTAAAATAACCGATAGAATCTCGAGTGTGTATCCTATATTTAACGATAGTTTATTTCAAACCATAAACTCTTGATAAACTGCTGATAGGTTTTTGAGAATATCAGAACGTAAAATAGTGATATCCAAACTAAAAACGATTATCAAACATAAATACCTGGTCCGCCAAAATGTTTATTATCTTTAAATCTATAAAAATGGTATGAATTGTGAATGCATATTTAAAATGAAGGTTTTGTCATTTAGTATCAATAATTTTTAATTCTTTTAATAGTTGTTAAGTTCAAGTACCCTAAACAGGATTCTTCTAATATTTTAAGGTGAGTAAATCACAAAATCCGGTAATCGTCGATTATTTACACAGATGATTGCCTCATTTTATCTACTAATCTTTCTTTTTGGTATGTATCTAAAGTCTGTCTTAAATGTTGATTCTTCATTTTTACAGATCCTCATTTCAAAAGTTAAGTTCGTTGAATTTCACTTAAATATTGCAAATGCCTATTTATGTTTAATATTTATATTAAATAAAAAGGGTTATCAATTTTTTCTCTATCCTTTGCTCGTGGAAGGTAAGAAAGACGATCCTGATTCCAAGAAAGAACTTTTTTGATACTTGGTTCAATATTTTTATTGCTTCACGACATTTATATGGAGAAGACATTATTTTTAGCTGCAATCGATCTAATTTTATCCATGTTACAGTTCATTACGAGAGGGTTTCCTCTCATAAGTTTGAACTTTCGATTTCGGAAAACATCACCAAAATAGTGTTTATTAATCGTTGGAATGATGACATTGAGACAAATTTTTCCGTGACTTTTTTGATACAATTCTATCAGCTGAGCATAGAAGACCAAGAACCTCGAATGGACAATGATCCAGAATAGACCCTTTTCCATGAAAACGGACAAAGTATAATGTAGAAAAAGCCTATACACTTATTCAAGGCTTTCAAATATTCAGTAATTTTTGTCAGCGATGTGTAATTTCAGTTTTATTTTCTTAATTCGAATTTGTATTTTTTCACGAAAATGTTAACAAAGAAAATGAAAAAGATTTTAATTCAGAATGAGGCTCTTAAGCTCCAGATACGTATCGAAGTTGAAATGATCTCACATTTGGATGGCCTGGTTTTATTTATTCAAATGGTCTGACATATCTGACAAAACATCAACCACTCAATCACTACTTATCAGAATACATGGCGGTCTCAGCGTTTGATTTCAAGGAATTCACAAATTTGAGCTCTCTATTCAACAACAATTTTAAAGGTTGACATGCCTTAACCATTTTCCATCAGCGTAACAAGTGATATCTAGATATTCTTCCTCAATCTCTTCAAAAAAGAATGGAATTGTCAGTTTTCGGATACTCTAGATCGTGTGAAATTTACAAATATAAAAACAAATTTCTTGAATTTATTCATCTCAGGCGAATTCCGATTAGTTTTGCGGTTACATTTTTGTACGATGTCTTTTTTGATTTCGAAAACATGTAAATGTAAGACAAAATGAGAAATAAACTTCGATATTCTTCTAATCATTTAAGGCACACCATTCATGATAATGTTTGCTTGCTTTGATCTCTCAATGTTAACATTTCCAAGAATGAAATCCCTCATTCCATGATATCGTTAATGATCTTCTAGCCATTTCGTGAAACTAAGAATGCAAATTAATTGTATATGTAAGAAAAACAGCTGTAATTTGTCCACTTATTCTGTGCCCTAGTCAGAAGCAACCGGAGTATTAATGGTTATCTAATTTTACTTAAATTCTGAAAAGGCTTGTTTTTATCTTGGAATTTGTGGGAATACCCATTTGCGAGGTTGATAAATCGGTGAATAGTCTCTCACTTTCAAGGAATAGTTATGTGCGAGCAGTTTTCATTCACTTCTTCGTGAAAAAATCACTAAACGTCTTCGAGGATCGCGAAACAAAAGTTTCTACTTTGCCACCTCATCGAAAATAAAATTGTCTTTATGTTATTTACTAAAAATATGCGCTTCGATAAATGCTCGATATGTAATTTGTTGTTTTTATTAGAGACAGTTACGTCATCAAATATTGCATCGTTAATCTCTCATTTATGTAGATTGCGGTTGAGCTGCTGGGCAGAGCTATAATTCACAATATATTTATCAAAAGTCGGTTTATTTAAATTGGACATTACATATTCAGTAGTTCACTCATCTCCATATTAAATGCTTTATTCACAAGTCTAACACTTCTTACTTTATGATTACGAATAATTAATAAGACAAATCAGGAATCGATCACCTAGATTGTTATATTCACGAATATACGCACCACTACCACGAAAAGTTGGTCAAGGGCCGACATTTGTGCATCATTTCTCTATATGAACAAATTTCACAATAAACATTTGATATCTTGGATTAGGGCAATTCTGTCATTCTATATTTGCTTGAAAATTATATTGATTTCTAATTCTCATACACAGTTAATAGTGCTCAAATATCATGCAATTGCTGTTAAAATCCTCAAACCTAAAAGAAACTCATTCATGATTCCCTGGTTATATTCTTTCAAGGTTCGAGTTCATGTTCATTCATGCTTTCCATGAATTAAATCCCACCCTTTTTAAAAGAAGAGAATTTAGGCTGAGATTGTTTACTACTGAGTTGATAGAATTGTGAGTTTATTTCAGAACCTATTTAAAGACTACAAATTACAGATTTCCTGTATAAATATGTGATGATAAAAAAAGCTTTAACATCATTAATTATACTGGAGGCATTTAAGCGACCATCAAGATTTCGATCAGGCTATTATAAGGGAAATAATGCACCAGCTATCATCTTCTAGTTATATTTCCACCGAATTGACGAACTTAGGCCAATTTTTGATGTTTAATTCTTTTTTTGAATCGTATATTTTGTCTTTTTTGCAACGTTGCTTGCTGTGTCAGTTTTAAATTAAAACAATAGCTCAATTCAATCAATTAAATTAGGTTTGTACTCTCTAGTATTAGTGATCAAGAAAACATCTTGATTCATTATATGATTCAACTACTAGCCTTTGTAAATGATGATTCGAAAATACAGATCGGTTATTTCTAAAAAAATTACTATTCTCATTGAGTTCTAAATCTTTGATTAAATTCTCTATACAAACGAACAATTAAGTCCTCTTAAATTATTATAGAAACAAATCCCAAACAACGCCCAAAATCGATTAAAAAACGGAACTTTTTCAAAAAGAGCACGAAATTATTTGAGATTCAGACAAAGTATCAAGACAATTGAACTCTAAATTCGTATCTGCTCTATTCAGTAATGAAAAAAGAATCTAACAGACAATTATTTGAAATGACAGACAGGCAAGAACTTCCCAACGGAGTTCCAAAGAAGAAAAATGGATTTGCCAGTCGATTTCCACATGGAGTTTACTTTGGATCATACGTTGATTCGGATATAGATAAGTCTCTTAAATTTCTGTTAACTAATTACAAAAATAGTGATTCATTCAGAAAAACAGTCAACCGATATGAACGAAAATTTGTTGCTCGTTCCGAACAGAGCCCTGATGATTACATAGTTATCTATCATTTAACTGATCTGTCAAGTGTAAATATTGTGCAAAAATTATGTGACTATTACCTTTGTAATTGGTTTTATTGTCCATCTCATGGAAAGTTTAAATTTACTCGCCCTGACAGTGATCCTTTCAAACCCTCAATACAAGACATATCAGTTTCAAGGTATATCGTGAATATTGAAGATAAATAGCAGCCCAAGCAGTGATATTTCACTGCATTCGAAAACTGGCAGTGACGAGGGGAAAGAAGGTCATATTAGATTAGACGAGTTTGTAATATGTCAAATATAACATAGGACTCAGTCTCATATACTCTAGATAGATGTATTGAAGCTTTCGGATCTGGAAGTAATTACCTGTTTTATGAATTAGAGTCTTCTAGATCAGATGCTGAAGAAACTAACGCATAAGTACCTTAGTTTGATAGTTTCTGTTACATTTTTGGCTCTAATTTTAATCCCAAATTTGTGACGTAGAATTCATATTCCTTTGATCATTTTTGATGTATTTGCGATTGTATACGTCAACAGTATGATAAGTTATGAATTTAAGAGATAGGACTTGTATAGGGGTGTTGTTTAGAAGTGGAAACAAATTCAAGTGATAAGAGATATTGTATTTAAGTATTTTGGAATGGCTTACAACGGATTTGTTGATCTGTTGAAATTTTGAAATTTTTTAATATAATAGGGTCCGAATTTGGTTCGCTAAACTTTCTGAGTTACTTAATGAAGAAAATTACTCTTATCGAGGCCATTTGAGGATCTTCGACTTATTCATATGAAGATGAATTCCAAAATGTTCAGTTTACCTTAAAGGTTTATCTATATCTATCTGGATTTTTTCTGTTCTTCTAGATGACTAATTATAAATAACAATACAGATAGTCATGAACTATTCGGTGATAAATATGAAGAGAAAACACTTCTAACGCTGAAATTTAAGATATTTATTCAAATATGAATACAATAATTCTGGCCACTGTTTACATCAACAGATATTTTGGCGCGGTTTGAATGATTGTAGTTTTTTTTTACACGGATAGTTAACAAGAACATAGTTATGTTTGAGAAATAACTTTTAGATTTTGAAGAGAGTGGTATTCTTTATTTTTTGATTTCCACTTCTTTACTGCCTTTTCGAATATTATGCTGCATTCATATTGTAAGGAATTTTCTTTCGCGATTGTGAAGTGTAGCATTGCAAATCCCATACATTGGGCGGGAACATCATCAGAAATAATTTTTATGACTAATCAAAATGACAGATATAATTGAATGAAATATTTACCAAACACGAGTAGATTCAGGGCTTCTGGGTAAATTTATTGAATAAAAATCGTGGTTTGATAATTCTTAACTTTACAAGTATTAATTTTTGTATTCAACGATTTACTGATAATTTAAACACTTTAACGAACCAATATTGGGCGGCCCTCATCATAAAACATATTGCAATAGACGGAAACATGTTAGCAAACCCGAGAGATATGGCGAGTTTAGTATAAACAGTTGCATACCAAGAAGTGAGACTTGTAAATTTGTATCAATGATAAAATAGGAGATTTACCCAGGCTTTAAAAACAGCTGTATTTCTAATGATGGCTCAATCACTTATGAATAAAACCATATAGGGTGAGTCTGTCTGAATAGATTCTTAATTATGAATGAATTTTCAATAAAAACTAAACACATGGGTTTAAATTTTTTCCTTTAACATAGGAAGATGACCGCACCCACCTAAATGACTTAGGATGCATAACAGCTATTTCCCAATATATATCAAGAATATTCGGACAATCTGTCTGTCAACCATAGTTAGAAACAAACAAAGCTGGGAATCCTAGGTATGTTAGTTTATCATGGAGGCGCCTGAAGCCGTATCTACTCATATTTAAACAAGTGAATTATGTCTGGATGATGCTGTGACACAACCAATGTAATAATGAAAGTTTTTAAATAAAGTTATCAGAATTGACGAACTGATAATGACAAAAAAACCCTTTTTTTCAGAAAACTGGATTTATGGTAGCAGGAAGACCTAAAGCGGAAGACCAAGCGGTGCACAATATCCTCAGGCGGACTGTTCCTGCTCTCAAAAGTGGAAATATATACGTGCTCTCAGCATGAATACAGGGTTTTTTCTGATATTGCCTATTATGCAATTGCTATATTTTACAAAGGACAGAATGGTCTTTTAATAAGATTAAATCTAATTTGGTCTGAAAAGGAATTGAAAAACCCGTTTTCATTTTGAATCAAACATAACTTCACCATTATAGTAGATTGAATGAATAGCTAGAAACCCAGTTTAACCAAATTATCTCACATCCAACATTCTGTTTTTAGATTTATCGACATTAATGCTCCAGTTTGTAAAAACTAGATCTTCATCGACCATGCTACCAACGATATAATTTCAATAATTTATTCGTGGAATCCCGATGAATCACATTTTGGTTAGGTCGAATATTTTTCATAAAGAAATTGAGAATATAGTCACTAAGAAGAAAGTAAAGAGCAAATTTGCCATTCCTGTTAACAAATGCTATTTTATATTGAAACTTTGTTTAATTTTTTCCTTTGATTTTTATTTATATCGAAAAATCTAAAGTAAACGAATAAGCCTAAATTATTTTGTTGAGGCAAATAAATTCAAGATTTAATCCTATTTATAAATGACAAAACAATAATTATATAAGCAGAATATCGGAACAACCTAGAAAATAGAAAGTTCATAACAGAAGATTGATTAAACCCGTCTTTTCATCAAAAGAATCGCGACCTTAAGGAATCGATACCTCTGAGAGTTATAATATCCCAAAAATGGCTCAAAATGTGTTTTTTGAAGATTGAAAGTGGACATATGTGTCAATTCATTTTTTATACTCATTAATCCTAAATTGTTTAAAAGGTAAAACATGTAGATAGAGACTGGGGCCATTTATATCTGTTTACAGACGAGTTAGAAGAGTTATTTTTCAAGACTTTTACTAACATGATTGATGTGTGTTTCGAATACCCTAGACGTGACCACGATTACCCTTTTTTACTTACCAACACAGATACTAGAAACGTCATCTTCGGAACAATGCTAATGAAAAAGGAATTCAATCACCTAAAAAACATCAAGACGAAACTTTACTTTTACTTCATACAGGTTATAGATGAGTCATACATCCAAGTCTGAAAAAAATATACGGACGATGGCGCATATTAGAGACGGTTTGACGACTACAATCATCCACAAAATTCAGGAATACAGATCTCTACCTCAGACAAATAAAAGAACAAAGCCGATGCCCCCTTCCCAAGTTAACGATCAACAAATCTAAAAATAAGAAAAAAAAGTAAAACTATATTGTACCTATTGAATGTCTCTTAAATAACCAGGCAATCAAATATCAGCGACAACAAAAAAAGTTTTCAAATGGGAGATAGAAGGAAATAAGCCATGGAAATATTTAGTTCAAATAATTACTGTTTCAAAAGTTTTTAGAGTTACTTAAAAATCTTTGCAGGCTATTCGATAAAAGTTGCCAAAAATCAAAAATTATTTACATTTGCAGGATTTTTCAGATTTCATTTGTCAACTATCGCAATTTTAGGCTCCTTTCTATTTAAGGAAAAAGCGCCTTTTGTTCAAAACAATTGACAAAATTGTTAGCCAAACACTAAATAGAATTGAAACAAACAGAGACGAGAAAAGATATAAAATAGAACTAATATATAATAAATACCACATTTTTAGTGATATTGAATTTTCAACGCATATCATTTGAGGCTGTGCTCGAAATATTGTCATCTTAAGTGGGGGGGGGGGGTTATTTCTGACGATGTGTTCCATAAAACTCGATTAAGCTATAGCCGATCCAAAAATGCGTTTTCGAGCTACATAATAGTTTTTGAAAGTCAGAAATGAAAAGTTGCCTAAAACAAAAAATCATTTGCATGAACCAGATAATAGAGCTTACATAATCGAATTTCATTTTTTTGATTCATTTCAAAATGGAACGTATAGCCATAAACAAATTATTGATGAAGAAAAAATTAACACATAGCTACAGAAGTAAAACACTGAGTGATAGATGTATATGCGAGGATAAAAATATCTACGACATCCACCCAATGTCAGAAGAGCAACATGATTTATAATGAATTGTCAGAAAGGAGAGTGGCAAAGAAACAACAAATTTACTGTCTGCAATTTGTTGATTTAGAAATAGGAAGGAGGCAAACGTTAACAGTATTTTAAGAAATACCTTAAATGGAGAAAATCGTTTGAAGGGAGCATGAAGTGATGTGGACTCAACATTAAGTATCGAATATAAAGCGGTTATAATCATCTGCGAGTCCCCGTTTTATTTCATTACCCTTCTTTTAATTGGAATTTTCAATATTATTCTATTTAAAAATTTTTATGCAAAGTTTTACATGACGGTTAGTCATAAGAAATTCGAAACGAGCTGAAATTTTCGAAAGTTAACTGATAAAAGTTCACTTATCTCGCACATGTAAACAATTTTGGATTCTCAAAAAGTTTTAATGTTGCTTGCAAAGATTATTTTGTATCTTGAAAAGCCAGATATTATTTTTAGATTCATTATGTTAAATTATTCGCCTAAATGATGTTACCTCTCGAAACTTGCCATTTACAGAAGTTCGACATATAAAGTCCGCAAATTTTGAATGATTACCACATCATGACTACAGCTGCTGAGGATTTCGACGTCCTAAATAAACCAAAAGTTGTCATAGAAAACGAAATGACAGATGTAAAACTGGAAATTAACTAGATGAAGCCAGACAAGAATCTTCAACTTTTATTTGTTACGAATTCAAGGAATTCACTGATTGAAATTGAAATAGAGCATAAAATTTAATGGAACATCTTAATACACCCAAGTAATTTAAGTTTCATTTAGGTTTGATTCATTTAAAGTATGGTTAATTAAACAGCTAACTAGCCTTATTTTTGACGGTGTTCTTTTTAAGTGAATAAATGATGTCAAAAAAAATCCATGAAAACTACAGGGTCTTTTTGTCGATATTCGTATAACATGGTTTATTTAAAGTATATTAACTGAATCGAGGCTGTGCTTGAATATCGAAATTACGATCTTTTTATTCTAAAATTTGTCTGATACCAAGATGAGATAGTCTCAAGCAGTCCATTTGATTGATTACTCGATTAGAAAACTGAAATCCGGGATTTAATTTGTTTGGAATTACAATAACTTCCATGATGGATATAATACAACTATCGTGATGTTCGGCATTTTAGAAAATTACTTTATAATAAATCCGACGTTTTTACTCATAATTGGCTTAACACAATTCTAAAAAATACCTTGCGATTCCCAAAATTCAGGATCGTTATGGAAGAACACGAACTCTTTGACAAAAATAACCAGATTATAGAGAAAAAATCAAGTTTGGAACACTATACAGAATATCTGATATAGAATAAAGATCGAACTGTAGTTTTCGATTAAATAGTGACCCGAAGGCTGGATTCTTTGACTGTGATTTTAAGTTGTCATTACAAATATGTGATGTTTGCTTTTTATCAAAATTTTGTATTAATTTTATAGCTATGTTAACTTTTTTTATTTGTATGGTTGAAAATTTGTGGCGGGGATTTTCATGCATTTTGGATTTGATGCATTTATCGATTCTCTTAAGGCCTAATAATGAATCTATCCCAATAATAAATCTAAAGTCAGACTATCTGGTTTTGTCTTCAAACCTAAGAAAAGCTGAGCGGCTCACACTGTATTTATTAATTATTCTATGACAGAGGCACGATTCTAACTCCTTTTATCAAATTATTGTCACCAAAAGTGTTATGTTTGATATACCAGACAGGCTTTGGCATCCATCATTGGACACCAGTTCATGTACGATAAATTTTTTACCAAAAAGTTGGTTATCACATAAAAATAAAAGAATACAGGTCAAGCTCAGAAATAAAAGTATTCACAACGGGTGTTATATATTTGGTTAAATTTTATATTTTCCACTAGCCTGATGCGGATAAACACAACCTCTTATTTTTTGAGGTAACTTGGCACAATATTGCAGCCACAATTAAGTATTTTGGTGATGGATTTTACATCCACATATGGGCGTAATATTTTTCATAATGAGACATTCTAAATTATTTTTCACAGTTGGAAAGTATTTTTGTACGATTGCAAACACGTTTTAACGATATTTGCAGACTAATAAGTAGGTGTTTTTCGGTTTTCATATTGCAGATAATTTTTTGTGATTGATTTAGCTGCAAACACGCAGAATGTGTCCCATAGGTGATGGAAAATCCTTTAACGGTTATTTGGCGATTGAGCAGTGAATAGAGCATTGATGTGAAATGTTTGGTTATAAAGGTGTAATACTTGGATCTAAGGTTTTCCCATCAATGAATTTCACAGGAGTGGAGTTAGATTTTTTCCCCAATCTTATTATCGATCAAGTGCTTAATCAAAGCAGACACCGAGGTCCTCAAGATATCTATTACTCAACTTAACGGTCATTGACTTATTCACTTGATTTTTATGAGCAACTTCAACTACTGCTTGTTGAACCATTTTTTAATTAGCGAAGTTTTCTAGACTTAAGATCGTTTAAATACTACAGGGCAGGCATCTAAACCAATTACTTCTAATGAGTTGGGCCACAAACTTATAAAATGCCGAATATAATAATGTCCATAGTTATAAATGGAATGAGTATAAGTGTAAAGAGTGTATCTTAGAAGAATATTCCTTATTTGGCTATTTTAATATCTAAGACCGGCTTTGTAGGATTTCTATAAAACCTCAGAAGTAACTCGTAAACCTTCACATGATAACTTTACTTGATTTAAATGATACTAAATCATTATATTGGTCTTTATTACAAAAAATCTCTTTTCTAACTCTGAGGAACTGTTTAAAATAACTCAATATGCCGCCCGTATGGATATTTATAATTCACAGTCAAAAGTTCATTTTATATGAACAATTTATTCACATATTCGTACTCATTCATTAAAACACTTCAGACTCTTTCGAAATCGTAAGATAACGGCTGTAGATTATGTCAAAAATATATTTAAAGGATTTGGTGATGAAATATCCGTTGGTAATATTACACTCACAAAGTAAGAGTTTGAATTACAAAAATACATATAGTTACCCAGTGGCACAAATTGAAGGTCAAAATGGTGACAAAACCATTGGCGGTCAAAGTATTAAATTTCCATTTTATAAGAAGCTATGAAGAATTTGATATTTTGATAATCATTACCGCGAAAAAAATTCGATTTAAAAGCTTTCAAACAAAAACATTTAATTCAGTGTAAATTATTGGAACAATTGTAATATTATTCAAATATTTACTCTTGCTCGATCTCAAGTTTCCTGGCCTTTTTGTGTGCTCGGTCTGGATCTTTGGGCGCAGAAACCTCAATTGAGCCATTCGTGTGAACTACTCTCAGATGATCCACTTCTACATCATCTCCCAGCGATATAGTTCTTGAGATGTGTTTTGAAGACGATTTGGTCTTTGTTCCGTCCTCATTGACTACCTCAGATTTCCTGGTGGCTTCAACAGTCAAATCTCTGTCTATCACTCTAACCGATATCTCGTCCCGTTTGAAACCCTCCACATTGATCCTCACCTTGAACTCCTGTTTCGTAGATAAATACTCTATGTCCTTCTTCGGTTCTACATGTTTGCGCTTGAAACTGATATGAAGGGTCCCATCAATTGCGAGTTTAGTTTTAAGCGTAGAGAGATCCATATCATTTGGTATTTCATACTCCCTTTCGAATACGTGTTTATTGCAACCATGTTTGAGAGTTTCATTTGCACTCCCTGATACCTTTAGCTTGTTTCCTTTCATCTCGGTTTTTATGTCCTTAAGATCGTAGAACTTACCGATACTAATAGACACCACGTGTTTATTGCTATTGGTCTTAAAATGACTTCGCCTTCCAGAGAAAGAGTGGTTCATCGACGTTGAGGGGAATCTGAATCGGTCCGAAACAAAGTCAAAAAGGTTGGAACAATGGTTGTCATAATCCTCATCTTTATTGATGATTGTTGGGAACGTATTTGAATTTCCATGGCATATTTTATATCAGGTATCTCTATTCCTGGACGTTTTAATAATAAATAAGATAACAATAATATAAAAATCGTAAATTCAGATAAAAATGACTGGATTTTTCTAGACAACCAAGAATTACGGACCTTGATTTCGCATGTATTAATATTTTGCGTTTTTTTCGAATTTGAGTGTGTTTTAAACGTTTGTCTATCCTGGCATTAAAAATTACCACGAAGTAGAAATAGAGCTATTTGATAGACTGTTTGTGTCATTTGCTCAATAGAATTATAATTGGTTGGTTTTGGTGGCTCTTATAATATTTACAGGTATTGGAGTCAGTGACTGATAGTTATTTGATTTGCTTAGTTTAAATGCCACTCAAACTGGACTAAGACAATCTCTTCGTCATTTTAATATCAAACTCCACACCCATATTAAGTTTCTTTTCCCGTTTTATCATGGAAACCAACATAGCACTGTCTAGATCTGTATCTCGACTGGTTTCCTAGACTGATCTCATTTCCTTGATTGCTGCAGTTTGAATCTGACTTTTTACACGAGAGTCTGTAAAACCTAAGATAAAAAGGCTAAAATCGCCTCAATTGATGCTTTTGGCGCCAAAATATTGTATTATGAAATTATTAACTTTATTGAGAGAGATTCGTATTTGTCAGACTATAGTCACAAAATCTCGAAGATTAGATGATTATTGTGCCCGTTTACCTTTCACCGCCCTATTTAATATGATGTAGGTTTTACCTCGTATTGAAGTCTTCCAACTCCTCACCGTAGAATGAATCACATCTCTCATTAAATGAATAGCTGCCGAAACTTGTCGAGGTTTTCATCATTTTAGTATTCTGAAAATTCATGAATTCGCCTAAAATTGGTTTAAATCGTTGCAGATGTTCTGTTAATTCTATCAGATATTATGCCCACGATAGGTTATAAGGCTTTCAAAGTACACCTGGCCTCAATATCAAAAGACAGCTTGTACAATCAGGAGAATTTAAAATGTAGTTTCTTACTATTTTAACATTTTTCCAAACCTCTGATTTCATAATTTTACCTTCTCTAACCCTCGATGATTTAGCATAGAATCAATGGATTTCAATAATTCAACATCAGCTGGTAGTGTCATTGTTATAACAATAAAAACCAATGACCTATTTGAATTTCGTGGAACTCTCGTGCGACTATCAAGTGCTTTGTCTCAATCAAAATCTCCGATTGTCAAATCAATCATATTTGCGATATTTCAGACATCGAAATCATGCTGCTTATGTAAACACGAATCTTGCATTCAAAATGCTATGAAGCAGCTGAGAATATTTTTATACCATAATTAGGGGTCTAGACTATCAGCCACGCAGCTTTGAACTGATGAAGTAGATTCGTTGATTTCTAATTAGTGAAGAGATGAAGGCCAGTCGGACGTTTTACTATAAGTCATCCTGTATCTAAAATTGGTATCGACTGGCTAATTTTCCAATTTATTTGAAATTAAACACATCCAGATAAGGACGACTCAGTTTCAGCCAATGGATTTAAATTTAAAGCGAATTTGTTGTAATAAACATTAAAATTATAAAAAGTCATCTGAAAATAAAAACAACCATTGCGCTTACGTATTATTCTATTTCTTTTTGAACTTAAATTTCTAAGGCTTACCATTTTTGATCAAGGGGTATGAAAATATCGTCCACTCTTCTCACGAAACTTTCCTGACATTTAAATTGTATAAAATCATAGAAGTGAAGGGTACTAGATACGTATCCTGACATTGATGATGTCTGTCTAATTGTCTCAGAAAATGTTGATAACTTTCTGCTTATTTCTATAATAAAAACGTTGACCACAAATCTAGCTGATATGTGTTCAAGCTCTAAAATTGCAAAGTTTACACAAACGCCCGATTATTTATCGGTTGAAAGGTATGATACCTTATTTTTCTGCTCTAAGTACCTTCTATCAAAAATTTCACGAAAATATCGATTGATTGGTTCATATCTCATTATATAAATATCCACATCTTCTAGGATGTCGTATTCTATCTTAAACTGATGATGATTGCTCTCATTAATCAGAAAATAGATACTTTTCTGGGGATCTTCTCCTTATTGTCATCAACTAATGAGTTATATATTCTTCTTGATAACATCTTAAATAAACGACATCCAATGTGGATTTCGCTTGCTACTTGATAGATTGGTTCACGATTCATAGAGCATTTTGAGTGTAGATACTACTCTATGGTGAAAATGGTTCTAACAGTCTGGCATCAAGGTATTCAAATCGTGTTCAATATGGATAATTCCTGGCATATGTAAAAAATTCATCATTTCCTGTTTGTCATTGTAAAATAATCTGATTAAAATTCAGAAGCTGCAGAAGTATCTAACTGAAAGCAGTGTCCGAAAATTCTAGATATCAAATAGAATCATAAAAATCCATGTATTATAAATATAATCGGATAGTGATTAGAGCACTATAGAATTTACATAAACGAGTCTGGTGATCTATTGATATAATTGAATCAATCACCAAAATACTCAATATTCTAAAAAATAACGAAACATTAAAGCATGTAGGTATTAGCTTGGAAAAGAGCTGGTCG
>JWZT01001762.1:0-12299 GCA_000827895.1 Thelohanellus kitauei | reverse complement strand
ATCAATCTTTTTGACTATTCATCTTGGAGGTCGTTTAAACTATCGTATTAAAACTATGACAATAGATATTTTTGTAAATTAATCCTTGAGAGGTTCCAAATATGTATTGATATTTTATTTCCCATAATCGTTTGTGCTTGTCACGATTTAAAACATTATAGCCATATAATTCTCTTTTACATGTATGAACATACTTGTTGTTGATGAGAACAACTTCCCGTCAGGGAAATCTAATAAAACAAAAAAATTGTTTGAAAGACTTTTAGGGCATTGGGTTGATATAACCCAAGATGACGGTTTACCAAAGGTATTTTTAAAACTCAGGACGAATCTGAATAGATTGATAATATGAGATGTAACGCAATTAACTTCATTATAAGTGTAGGAAACGAAACAGCAGCTGGATGCTTTTAATTTCTGACATGTTTATTATTATATTAAAGTTATTTATATTACACATTTGACAAGCAGAGGTTCCAATTTTTTTAATACAATATAATTATTAAGAAAAATCGTTTCAAATGGGTTCCCCTTTGAATGCCAGTGATAAAAATCTTATTTATTCTTAGAATGTTACCGCTGTCACCAACAACGCTTTTCTCAAAATAACATGGGATGACTGCCTTGTATGTATCCTGGAATAAATGGGGTTTGTATCAATGGCATTGAAACAGAAACCCATTTGAAACGATTTTTTTTAATAAATATAATCTATTAAAATGTTTAGGACCTTCTGCATGTCAAAAGATCGAAAAATCGTATAATTACGAAAATTAAAAGTTATCGCTGCATCAAGTTCATAAATTTGGCGATTCTAATCTTGCATTGAAAAAGAAAGAATGTTTTATGAAACACATGTCTGGGAAAATGTTAATTTGCTATAAATCCACTAAGCCATAAACTTTTTTATTATCAACTTATGGTTGTTGTTATCAATAGCAATATGGTTCCTTGTGAAAAACAGCTTTTAAATCAATGAAAGAGTAATAAACGTAGATTTTATCATATTTTACTAGGGCAAAACGAATTTTTGCCTGAGCAAAATAATACCTGAAATTTATTTTTGAATATTAGGTTTTTTTTATAAATGTGCAGATAAATATTTTAAAATTGTTTCGAGTCGTTTGGCTTATTTTTCTAACCCAAAAGAGTTACTTTTTGAAAGATATCTCAATTTATGGATGAAACTGATTCAATGGAAAGCATGTGTGTAAATTTAAAAAAAAATCAAAAATATTTCTAGACGCTTCATCCACCGCATATGTCCTCAAGTGAATTTAGTAAAAATATAATTTCGTCAAAATCATTTGCTTTTAAAGAACTAAGCTGATAGAAATATAAAATCAAACTGCTATTTTTTAAAATAGGCATCTGGATGAGTTATGAATTTATAGGCTTGTTTCCAAGGGGCTATACGATGACAACGAAACATAGATTTTTAAAGTTCACTCATCGCTTTCTTGAATACGCCCCTGTTATGCGCTTTTCTACCCATGTTTAGTTTAGAACAGGGGTCCTCACCCATGTGCTCGCGGGCCATTTTACATGAGACAGCCGCTATCCGATCAGGATAAAACATTGGCTATCTGATGCAAATAAATTAAATTTTTAAAATATCTTTTTTAATCGTTGGAATCAAATTTTTGATAATTCTATATTTTTAATGCGAAAATAGCGGCTTCTATTCCTCATAATGCAGCCTTTCTCTGCTATTCGTTCAAGCCCAAAATAAATAAGGTTAGAAAGATATTTATCTCTCTCTGATTGTCCATTTTATAAATTGATTATATATGCACACAATTTCGCCATTTCGAGATATACTAAGAAGGAGTGGGATTCAGAAACTATTCTATTACTCTTTATTTTTCGAATATCAAGTTTGAAAAATTCCAACTCTAAAATGGGTAAAAGGGGATGACCAAATAATTTTCATACTTAATGAAAGAATCATATTGTTTCGTCGATATTAAAGATAAATGTTTTTGTCATTGGGCAAGATTGTTACAGTGCACCAAACATAATGTTGAACGTCACTTCCAGAAAACTTATTCCAATTTTAATACCAGCTATCCTCTTAATCTGAATTCAGAATAAGAAAATATATCAACTAAAATATATCAACTAAAATATAACGTGTCTATTCAACATTTACTTTTCACACGACCTACGAGAACATATAAATGTCACTATTGATTCCTTGAAAATTTATTACATGCTCGTATTGAAGAATAAACCTATCCATGATAAGGAATTGTTAAAAGAATAATTTCTAACTAATACAGATTGCCTATTTGAGACTTTTTCTAACAAGCATTAGATTATGTCAGCAATAAAAGACCTACAAACTCAACTAAAGAGTGATTTGGATAAGTTAAAATGGTTCTCACTAAAATTTGACGAGTCTATAGACAAACACATCACGGCAGTAATGATGAGAATGATATGTAGTAATCTTAGTCTAAAATAAGAACTACTGAAATTTTTACCAATGAACTGACGAACAAGAGGGTGGACCACTTCAACATATTCTTAATATGCGAAAATTCGATTGGCATGACTTTTCACAAGCTGTCTCAAATAACCACTGATGATGCACCAACAATGGCTGTTAATATCAATTTATTTATCGTCATTGCGAGAATTAGATAATTTCCTTGCTCTGTGTCTTACCACTGCATTATCAACCAGGAAGTTTAGAGTATAAAGATATCCCGTCCATTTAGAAACTTCAAGAATGTATTTACCATAATAGTGATCTTTTACAAGCAGCTCCTTTATAAAAACATTTAACAACTTTTGGAACATTCTGAAGAACGGGATCTCGCAATACATAGTGAAGTATATTGGCAAAGTAAGGGTAAAACCCTTTCAAGAGTTGACAATAAATCTGAAGTTATCCCAATTCTAAAAATTAACATTTTCTTGAATTAACAATATCTTCTTGGCTTGTAATTTCGAATTTAATCACCGATACCATGGGCAAATCGAATCATTTGAACTTTGAGCTGCAGTTGAAAAACCTGCATTTAGTCTCCATGATAGGATCTGTAAACTCGTTTAAAGCCAAACTGAGTTTATGGATATCACATCTCGGAATGGAGCAACTTGTACATTTTCACAATATGAAAAAATAGCAAGAGATGTCGAAATTTACTTTTCATCATTTTATGTTGGTATGCAATTGCTTCAAAATAGCTTGGGAAACGATTTAAATAGTATAATATCATTGAAGTTATTGTCACCTTTTTTGTTAATAATTTTACATATCAAATAAATATACTCGAAATAACTGCACAAGTTGCAGAGGATGCTCCATTTAAAGCAAACAAAGTGGAGTTCGAAATTTTGGATCTTCAAAAATACATTGTCCTTAAATTTAGTGTATCAGATGAACACATCTGGAATATGGTTGACAGAAATAAATGCTCATTCTTGAAAAGAAGAATTACAAAATAAAATCTATTTTTTGTTTAAAAATATTTTGTGAATATTTGTTTTTAACCATGAATATCATTTAATCGAAAAATAGATCTTGATTGAGCCACGAGCATCTTAATGAAATCCTACATGCACGAATTTTTTCATGCCCATCTTGTTATAAACATCTACCCCATTATTTTTCTGTCCTCTAGTGCTTTGACATAGGGTATTCGCTCTCTCAAAAGAGATCGAAACATACATTAAAATAAAGACTCCAATACTTTTAAACACAATCGGCTTATGCTGAACGCAGCAGCTTTGTTTCCCTTAGAAACGTGAGGTGAGTTTTAGTTCGTTCATATTGTAGGTGTAACTTAAGAGAGAGTTGATATATTTAATCACACTCAATTCTGAAATTTGGTCAAATTCTTTGTATTATTCAAATTGTGATTTGTTAACCATTTGATTTGTTATCTTTGCATTTGTTTTGAGAAAACATAACTGTTACCCGAATAATTGGAATTTTTGTTTAAACTAAACATAAAACCAATATTATTGATAGTTTTGATCCTTCTAGAACAGGAGTCGGTAACCTTTTCGAGTAAAAGAACCAAATATGAGTAAAAACACGGTTTGAAAATTTGAGTCACATTTTTTCAACATTTTATATTATAATTACGATAAAACGAGTATGTAGTCATTGGGAGAGGAACGGGAGAGATAACACTTAATAATACTCTTAAAAATGACCATAGTGATAGAAATCAAATTGTAAAGAATCAAAAACATTCAATAAAAATGACTATCAAGTAAGTTGTGTGAACCTTGGCCTTATATCTCCTTCCAAATTTAAGTTTGATGTGTAAGCTGTGACGTTTAATTTTAGGCATGATTCCAGGCTCTCGTCAATAAGACCACGTTTTAATTTTGTCTTTGACGTTTATGTTTTGAGAAAGATTTCTCGCGTGAATATTTTCAACCACAAATTAACAGAACAGTAAGCATTAGTTTATTCAGCTGATCGTATGAGTCCGGAATGGATTTTTTTATGCTTTAAAAATCATCATATCGTCATTTCAGGGTTTTCGAAATCGGGCCACCAATGATGTGAAGTAAGTTGGCATTTTTGTTTTTCAACAATTTCCCAATCTGTATCAAGGTATCCATGTTTGAAAATCCATAATTCTTTTATTTTTAAATTTAACAGCTGCATTTCATGATATCCGATGTCAATATCGGGGGGAGAAGAATTGAATTCTCTTTACAGTGGTATTTAATGGATTTTTAACAAATGGTAACGTTAATTCGCTGTATCTAAATTAGTGAAACCTACCGAGAACAGCTTCCCTTATATTCAATTATGCTTTCTTGAAATAGAAAATATCAGGATTATTTTCTAAGCGCTGTTTAAGCATGGTTGGAAAGTGAATGTTTTTCCTTCTAAATCTAGACAAAAAGAGAGGGTTTTTCGATCTATTTAATCATCTTTTAACCTATTTAATAAAAGTTGCCACAAACCAATAAATAATTGCACGAGCGGAATAATTAACCTTTATTTGTCAATATTTTAAATTTACCAATCATTAGGATGTTTTATGTTTGAACGCCAATCGATCCGGGGAGATATGGATTTCAATTTTGATTTATGCTGGATCGAAAATAATTAAAGACCTTCATCATACATAGAACCCCTCCCAAAAAGTCCATTCGTAATTCAGGGTGTGTGAAAGGTTGCAAATTTTTAACAAATTTAAAGAGCAAAACAGATAGAAATACTCCTCCTTGTTTGACTCACTTACAACCAATCTTACCATTGTTTTAGCAAACAACATTCGATTTTAGGGCAAATACGGTTTCTCAAGTTTTGCACTATTTGTGTGCTTGAGAATTTTGAGATGGACTGAAAAAATGAAAGTTGATAAATCAAGCTAATTATCCCTCTCGTGCAATTATTTTTTTTATTTGGGGCAACTTTTATGAAATCTGTTGAAAGATTATTAAATAGATCGAAAAACCCTATAATTTATTTTCAAACAATATAACATATTTTAACAAAAAGAAACTGTTTCCTTTCCCTTAATGTGTGATTAGGTTTATTTAAAATGAATCAGCTTATATTATAAAATATCATTTTTAGGACCTATTATCATCTGATAGTCCTTGTTACTTTGTTAAATTTTCAAGAAGCAATACTTAAATTTCCGGCAATAATAAGGCGAAACATTTTAAACATTTACATTTGATAACAAACGTACTTTGGTATGTGAAGCATATCTGCATATTCACTCTCCAATTCAACTAAAAATTCTTTAAATTGGCGATAATTAACCCCTTTAGCTATTATGTAGTTAATCATCTTAATCACCAAGTTCACAATCTTGTACATTTCTTCTTGGAATCCCAATACACATATAGCTTCTTGATGAATGATGCAATGGTAGGCAAATATTTTGTGATGAACTTTTCTTTAAAAATAGAAACAAACTCTTTTTGCGCATATCATACTTTTCGCTCAATCTGTTGAAAATGACACAATTGTTCAAATGAAATATGATACTTTTCCATGCATTAAATTACAGAATGTGCAAAACTCTCTCCAATCATTTGACCTTTGAATGGTAATAATCATGATAGTTCTTTAGGATTGCTAAAAGAAATAAATCTTGCAAAAAATGAAATTTGCCCATTATTATTTGGTTATAAGAATTATTTACTGCTAAAGAAAACCCCGAAATCAATTTAAGATCTTTTACCTGTTGTTTGATTACATTTTCTCACGTTTTCACTGTTCTATCTTTTACTGTTTTAGACTGAATTGGCTACTCTAGTTTTTTAATGCCTGCTTTGTTCTCAAAATCTGTAAATAGTTCTTCAGAGGCATTTAAAAACTACTTTATGTATTCTCCGTCTATTTATAGTTTGACTCACTATCAATTCTATTGGCTAACAACGAAACTAGCAATATTTGAATTGTTGTAATACTGTATTCAGTCGTTAAATGCATAATTTAATTTCTCTTGACTATTCTGAAGCTCTTATTGCTTTATTTCTCACATCATCGCCAGGGTATTCATTGATATACAATTTGGGCTTAGTTTTCAAGTATCTCTCCAAATTTGACATTTTGTTTTGTCAGTTTTTCTTGACAAATTAAATATGTCGGAAAGCCATTCGAGATTTGAATAAAACCATAAATCTAGGTCAACCCAACCTGAAATTCCAAACTCCTTTCATTCATTTTTATTTTCTTCCTCTTCATACCCATATCAAATTAGTTATAACTACAAAAAATTTTAATGACAATTAATACTACTGAGTTCAATAAATCATTGAATAATTGACCAGACTACTGATATGATTTAAAGCTTAAAGGAAACATAAGGGCTAACTTTATATTCCTAGTATTTAACAAATTCTCACCATTGTACAAAATGCATTCAAGATCTGCGTGAACTATGGCGTGCTGTTGAACAATTCTGGGTCTCAGTCATTTTAAATCAAACGTTCTGTTCACTAAAAAACTTGTGCGACGATGGCAAACGATAGTTTAGCCATTCTATAGCTTATCTAAATGAAAGACAATACAACTAGCCCCCATAAAGTTTGTAAAAGGAAAATCGTTAACTATTTTATGAGCTATAACCTATATTAACCACCATATGCATCCACGTATGACCATTTGGGGAAGAGTAACAAACATTGAGCCAAAGAATCATGCGTGACTCGCCAGCCACGGTTCCCGACCCCTGATCTAAACAGAGGTTCCCAACGGAAGCGGCCGTGTATCCAGAGAAAAAAGTTATGCTTGTATATTGAATTGGATCGCGGCGACAGCCGACGACAAATAGATAATTATAATATTAAAATTCCAAATAGAAATCCATTATCAGGCAATTAGATAGTTACCTAATCATCCACAACATCGAGTTTTGATGGAAATTCTATTATTTTCCCCGCAAAATTATTTTAGACAGTTCTAGGCCTTCACGAAATCAAATACATAAAGGGCAGCGATAGCTCCTGGGTTACTTTACTATTTATGTAATTTTATGTTTATGGATTTCAGTACATAGCATATCGGAGTAGTTAACAACAGATCATTCAAGCAATATTTAGAAGCACTATACAGATTGGAAGTCTTTTGGGATAGGATGGTTATTAGCAGGAGGCAAATTGGAGAAACGCGCTACCTACTGATTCTAGTCCACGTCAGTGTTCTTTTTCAATAAATCCTATTTGTGAGTGATAATTAGTAAAAGTCATTGTTGCCTTATTATAATCATGTACTTTCGACAACCCTAATTAATCTACATCAAATAAAACTAAAACGTATGTACTAATCCGAGTTTTATAATCAATCTCATTCACCACATCTTATTTTGAATATTTTTACTTTAATTCTTTACATTGTATAAACCAGTTGAAGAGTTATTTTATATTTGTTTTATAAAGTGGAAAATAAGATGAGAATTCTTAGAAAACCGTTAAGGTAAAAATGCTATCAATAGCTAATTACCTTGTCATCGATATTTACGGCTGCCTCTGTCTTACCAGCGAACGAATGCCGATTTAGTAGCGCAGCTCTAGTGAGCAGAGGAACGAGGGTGAATGTTTAGCAGATGTGAGTCCTGCACTACCCTAACTGCGTGCAGAAGGGTGCCTCCCCAGGGTACGCCCTTACCGTACGTGGACAGCGTTGCATTAGCGGTCGACGTAATGTTCGTGCAGTAATGCCCCGGTGCAGGTTTGTACACCTCCGATCACCGTTGTCAAAAAAAACGGCTGCCTCTGTCAATTAATTACTGATTGAAAGTTATTTTATTCTACAATGTTTGAATCTTAGAGGAAACGCTGGAAATACAGTATTGAGCATTTGTGGCATGGATTTATTCACTCTCCTATAAACAGCTCATTATCACTGTTTAATTTGTGGAAAAGTTTTCTCAACTGAATCCATGAAGCCTTCTAGGCAGCAAGATCATCTAAATAAAATGCATTGTAAAAAAATAGAATGATTTATCATTATTTCTAGGTCTTGAGAATAAATATTTAAAGCGGTCAACTTTATCAAAAATATATGCCTCTAAAAATAAAAACGTGATGAACTACGATATTCTTAAAATATTTCATTGTTAATCACAAAATAGCGGAAACCATACACTAAATGGGAGGAGTTAATGTTATTTGTGATTGAGGAGGTGATAAAAACTGTTCTCAATTATCAGGTAACGTCAGGCATAATTAAAAACTTCTTCTGATTAATAATTCACTGCAAAAATAATTGATGAAATGGCGAAAGAAGTTGATATATTATTATGATTGTTTAAAAATATGCAAAATTTCGATTTAACCTGATAAATCAACTCTACCTAATAAAGAAGCACTCTTCATTTCGCATGATCGATTCATTAAAAAACATAAAATTTGTGAGGATTTATTTGCATAAATTTTGAATCCGATACGAAGGGAGAATCGATATTTAACACCGTTAAAAAAATCTTCAAGGAAATGAAATCCTTCGCACAATATTTCTTCAGCAGCAACTGATGGTGCTAGGGTAATAAATATAGGTTATCAGAGTTTTAAACCTCACTCAAAACGAGAACCCTAGTGTACTTGCAATACACCGTGTTATTCGTCATCAGCATTTGGTTTCAAAAGACCTCCATGAATGTTTGATTACATCGTTTCATTACCTCATTGGTTCAGTCGATAATATTAGAAGAAATCCGCTTCACGTCATATTATTTAGCCAATTTTTAGTGAAAATGGTGAAGAATACAATCTTACCGCTGCCGCACACGAAAGTCCGTTGGCTTTCAAGAGGTATTTGTTTGAATCGTTTACTAAATCTACTTAACTAAGCGTCGGGTATTAGAACGAATAGCGAACGATGCGGCTAAATTATTAAGGTGTTTGCGGCGTCGAAAAGACAGTATAAAAACGGCTTTATCAGATAGATTATATTACCGGGTTTTACATTCAAACGTTTCATCGGTTGAGCGTGTGCCATCGTTTTATTTTGGCGCATTATTTAAAAGCATGAAGGGAAAAAAAGATATTAATCTGGATGTACGAAAAATTATTATTGAAATCGTCATAAACGATGGAAAAACTAGGAGGGAAGCTGCAAAAACTCCTGGTATCCCTCGCAGCGCTGTAAACAAAATATTAAAAAAAGATAATGAATCTGGAGATGTAGAAGCTAGACATAGAGGTGGTTCAAAACATGCCGCGATATCTGACGAAATAAAACAAAGATTAGTGCAATTAATAAATGGCAACACTACAACAACCATTGAAGGCATAAAAAATACTATACAATGTCCAGTTTCATTGGTCACGGTTTGGAGGTGGGTCAAAGAATAGGGATGTACCTACAAAATTGCAAGACCAGTCTACCAAAAAAAGAACCGACGAAACTTCTAAAAACTTAAGAAGAGAATATGTCAGATGGTACAATTCTCTTAACCCAACATACCGATACCGAAACCTGATATATATCGAAGAAAGTCCTTTTAAAATTCACATTTTTAGGACTCATTCATGAGCACCAAGAGGACACACTCCAAATACAGTTGTGTCTCCTAGAGGAACAAACGCTATAATGATTCTGGCGATGAACTCTTTGAATATTGTCCACTGTGAGGCAGTTACCTCATCTGTTAATGGAGATGTATTGCAAGAATTCATGAACCAAGTAATTAAAACTTTAGGAAACACCGAAAAATTTACGTTTGTCATGGACAATGTAAACTTTCATCATACGGCTTATCCTATCGACGGAAAAATTCACGATATTCGGATTCTTCCACCTTATTCGTCATTTTTGAACCTTTGCGAAGAAGTTGTGCCCAAATCATTCAATTCAAAATTTTATGAATTAAAGTAAAAATAGTAAAAACGTTGCCCTAAAGTGTTCTTGAGTCAAAAAAGTGGGGATTCACGAAATGAAACTGTGCAAAAGTTAAGAATTTAGATTGCACGAAATTTAAATCGTCCGTTGATATTTGAATGATAAATAGTCATGCCATAATTTAAAATTATTTATGAACCTTAATAAAAGTATCTCGGTCTGATAAAAATGGGGCCAGTAGGAGGAAGTAAAAATATATATGGCCAGGGAGATTTATGAACATACCGGGTTTTGCATCCAATATCATGAAGGATGACGACCAATATCGTTATTCATGAAAATGAATGCCAGTAAGATGTGTTAAAATATTATGTTGTACGGCCAATTTTCAAGGGTAAATTATAATCATTTAAAGGGTCTCAAGACACTCTTTTAAATGATGATAATTTATCATTACTATTGGCCGTCCAATACAATATTTTAACACATCTTACGGGCATTCATTTTCATAAATAACGATATTTGTCGTCATCCTTCACGATAGTGGATGCAAAACCCGGTATAGCAGGTCTTTAGGCTTAAAACATCAATATCAACTCTCTGTCTTGAATTGTGAGCGTGAGTTAGGATATTTTTAAATACACTTCCTGAATGCTATTTGGTGTAGTGTGGGTTCAGTGCGATATTCAATTTACTTTTAAATAATGACAAGGGTGAACATTACGGAACTTGCGGATTTGAAACTAATTCTAAAAAACCACAACCAGACATTGACAAACAGTTTAAACTTTACATGTATCAAATATCCTTTTAATTGTGTCATTATTTTTAAATAAGTAATAAACAATTTTTTATGATATTTTTCGGTCATTTAAATTAATATTTGATTTTTGCTCCATTAATAGTTGATAAAATATTTTTTTATCGATAAGAGGGCATTGAAACATTTTCCTCATTAAGGGGAGGGGTATTAGCCCAGAATAGGTTAGGAACCGATGACCTAAAACAACAAAATTTGTTTAATCTCTGGTTTTATAGCTAAGTTGATTGCTGAGATTTTTGAGAAGTATCACAAAAGTAAGATTCTCTTTGAAAATATCTCAAATCTTCAATTATAATTCTTTCATCATTGAGATATAAACGCTTGCAACAATTTTGAAACAAATATTCTCTTATTGAAAATCACCTAAGTCTTTAAGACGCAAAAATTCCTTAAAATAAACCATTAATTGCTTTGATGCGAAAAATTGGGAAGCAAAAAATTTAATTATTAGTGTAAATAAAAATATCTTACTATTTTTGAATCAATCTTTTGGATGGAACAGGTCAAAATCAAAAACATGATGCAGAATCTTCTAAATAGTATCATATTGGAGAAAATTTTCATTCAGCTAAATGTTAAAAAATATAATAAAATTACAAATTCAAAAACGATGATAAATATTTTTTCTCTTCGAGTATGGATCAATGAACAAAATATCAATTTATTAGACAACCAAAACTCAAAATTTAATTCTCTTAAAACAAAAAATTGTTGAACTATAGATATTGGGATCTGACACTCTGACCCTTTATTAATTTTCCATACACTCAACGAGGTTGTGTAAATTATGGCATTATTTAAAAATTTTCTGCTTACAAATCATGTATTACTGCGTATTTGTCTTTAGAAAACATCCAAATTAAATAAATTAAGTAGTTCTTTCGAACCAATGTAATATATCTAAAGCAAAAAACTAATAACAACAATATCTTCCAATTATGTGGGTAGGAAATATATGCATATTTTAATACTATTTTTCATTAAAATATGATATTGAATCAAAGAATATACAGGGTATGTGAGGAAAAAATATTGATTCTTCCATTTGTGCATTGACTTAAGAGAGAGCTAGCTGAAACTGAAACATGAGCCAAAATCTGTTTTGTGGTTCTAAAATGTAATGTATGGTATAAATAAACATCCAACAACCATAATTTATAGGGTTTCCCGATCAAGTTCGTCACATTTTTTTAACTCAAA
>JWZT01001754.1:103891-118493 GCA_000827895.1 Thelohanellus kitauei | reverse complement strand
ATATCAACTGATTTTTGTGCACCTAATTGAACATTCATGATTTTATTGAGAAATTTATATGACAATAAATACATTTAAGAAACTCAGATTTCTAATTTAATGAAAGAAATATGAATGGAATCGAGTTAATGTTAAAAATTTAAAAATTTATATGATATATATTTTACATTAAAATTTGAAAAATCCTGTAATCATTTATCACCCATCCTGTTTTTGAATGATTGAACAATTTGTAGCTGCATTCGTTAAAACTATAAACAAATTATCCAAATCTCTAGCCGAAATATAAGACGGTGTCTATTTGTATAAACTGAATACTTCACATATTTTATGTCTTGTAGTAATTTAATTTGCTAAAACATAAGTTCTTATCATTACAAAAGATGATTTGGTCACACTTTTTGTGATCCGTAACTCCACGACAAGCCGATCAGATACTACAGCTTAACCCCAATACTGATAGGTTTGAAATATTTCTGCTTTAAAAACCATTGACATTTATTATTTTAATTCTCAATTAAATTTTAACATGAATATTTTGTGCTTGAAGTTATTTGTGATAATTCTTGACTCGCGTTATCTGTCAATGATATAGTGAGACTGTTTATCCCTCAGATCGAGGAATGTATACTTATCGTTTTGGTCTAGAAAAGAATTGATTAAATTTCTTTCAAATAACTTATCAACGATTATTGTGCGCACAGCTAATGCTGATTGAAATGACGAAGAAACATCACTAGTATAACTCTTCAAATTTATTGGACAAACCATGTAGTGATGCTAATAATCAATATATTTCTCTATTTCGGTGAAATATTCGATAAAATATAAATTTTATCAATAAATGATATTAATGTGATTATTATTCCAAGAAATGTATCACAATATCGATGATTTACAATTCGAATGGCCTATTACGGTAAGTAAAACTGTTATTAAATAAAATTATAGGTTTTGTTAATCCATGATCAAGTTCATACACGTTATTGTAGATTATCACGTTTGAGACATAAAATGGCAATCAATTGCTAGATTTTCGTTCTATTTAAAAGGTAACGCTACATAATTGCAAGAAATTATAACAACCTCTACAGTTTTTCCCAAAAATCATAAAACACAAGTTTTCTTAACGACAGATGGCATAAAATCACGAAATCTCTCTTTACGTATGGCTATTAAATTACCTACTATCGTGTAACCCTGATACTCTTGATCTAGGCATAAAATAAATCATTAAATTTTCATATTTGGATTCTGTAAAGCATGACAATTATTAAAAAGTTTATATCAGTTTTGGTTTAACTGTCAGGGTATACTACTCAATACAATAATTCCGTCTAAAACTTAATGCGAAAATATTCTCCCTATTAACAAGAATATTTTAGATTTTCAGATTTATCATATCGACAACTATGTGCTATAAATAGTTTTTAGACAATATTGTTGCAGGGTTATTTCTCGAATTTAGGGTTTGATGGACGAAACGAACCTTGGTTTGTATATAATTAGAAGACAATTATTTATAAAAAGATTGTTCTTCAGCTGATAAAACATTGGTGCAAAATCATCTAATATCATCGTGGTAAATGAAGTACATAACATTTTACATTTCGAAATTAATTATCATAAAGCTAATTGAAAGATCAGGAAAACCATTTTATTATCCTTTTATTAAAATCAAATTGGTTTGAGACAAAATGTTCTCATCGACTCCAGACTAAATATTAAATCAAACTTATAGAAATTTTCTAATGAACACTTCCTGTTTACATATCAAAATGTGGCTCAAAAATACGATAATCAAATACAAATTTTAAAATCTCTGACCATAAAAAAAATTGTTTTTTCCATATAACTCAGCAGATTTGTTAAAAATATTTTCGATAATCTCCAGAAACACTTTTTCTCGATAAATTTAGACAATAAAAATCAAAATTCGGTCATTTTTCAATTTGGAAACGTATATCGTGATAAAACAATAACTCAAGACATCTTAATAAGATAAAATCAGTTTAGAGATATTCAAACTAAAGAATTTTATATTAGCGATATAGCTCTATGAAGAGAAGATAGAATTAAGCTTATAAAACTCAATGCTGCATCAACAGCTATATATCATTACAGAATTTTCCTAACTCGAAATTATTCAGTGATTTTTCGGGTGAATCTCATCGCCAAACGTGAATATTACCTACTGGTTCGGAACGTGTTGAGTAGTTATGCAAGTCATTCAATGGCTGTCACAACCTACCAGATACTCCGAAATAAAGTTATTTCAGTGATCTTTTTGTAAAAATATAATGATTGATGTTATTTTTTACAATCTTGAATCTGCGCTAGTTTGATTGTTTTAAACAATATACCATAATAACATTTTCAAACATTTTGATTGTATACAGCAATCGAAAGAAGAAACATTTCCGATTTAAATGGTAAATTTACACGTTTTCATTCAAAACAATTAAGACTTGCTAGATTATAATTTATAAACACAGACACTATGATTGCTGTATTATTTATTGAATTTGTATGAATATTAAATAATCGTGAATTGTTGGATTATGCGAGTCTTAGTCGATAAGATTATTTCTTTACACATTTACATATTTTTCTAAGAAATATTATGACATGATTCATAATTTTGGAGAAGAAATTCATAAATATATGGTGTAGAATTAAAAATAATATGGAGTAAATCCACTAAGGAATACGTATTTGAAATAGATATTTTTCATAACTTGTAAATCATAAATTGATGGATGTGAAATTGATTTATAAAATTTCAATTATTTATGATTTTAGGCAGGTTTCAAGAGTATTAGGAAGGGTTTCTACAAAAATATATGTCTGGTAAATGTATGTAACAAATCATTGATGTATTTAGAGATTTACATATTTTTCATTAATTCAAAGTGTCCACTTACACGTTGGAAATGTCATATAGGTGTAGAATTACCACATTTTTTCATAAATACACCTAGTTAAAGGAATCTTTTTTTTACTCAACAAATAAACATTATCATAAAGGTCACGAAATCATTGTTTATCAGGATAGAATCGATATAATTTATCTAGGTATCAAGTTATCGTGTTCTGTTCAGTTGGTCATTGAGTTAATTGGAATGATAAATGTAAAACAAGACATATTATACGATGCTTAAACATAAAACTTTTTGATGTTAATCATTTCTTCTATTTTTCTTTACAAAATGGAACAGCAAATAATGTAATCTTTGAAAAGCCTTTAATCAGTTTATTAAGGGTATTCACGGATATTCAATTCATATATATTCAGTTATGTATAATTTTGGATGAAAAAACACATCATTTGATAATGAGTTTTCTTTGCCTTTTTCTAATTTCTTACATCATAGCAGACGCAAGGGCAATCGATATAACTAACGACACGCGATATTTAAAATCACAGAAAATTAATCAACCATTACTTGGAAAAAATATTCAAACATATTTGGTAAGGAAATACATCAATATTAGCATGAATTAAAGGAGATTGATCATCGTAAAGATTTGAGAATATGTCAGGATTTGAAGAAAAATAAAATTTACATTTCGACATCTAAAACCGTTGAAAATGGCACAACTTACTCCGTATTATATTTCTTGGACCTGCAAAGTCAGTCATTCCATATAATACACTCATACACCAACAAAAATAATAAGATGTTTGGCAACATATTTTGCTCTTCAGGACTGATAATTATTACGTTGACAGATAATAGAAGTGTATGTACCATAAATCATACAAATAACGATATTTTTTACTTGGAAATTGGAGAAGTTGTCAATGTCCTAGTCGGGGTCAATAAACAAAATGAAGTCGCAATTTTAACTGCTGATAAAAAAGTTGACGAGAAAAATCATTTTTTATATCTATTGGATATGAGAAATCATCGTTGGATTTTGATATCAGGGAATGTAATTGAGGCGCACTGGTAATTTTTAATTTAATTAAGGCATAATGATATTTTGTATTATCTTCATGCATCGTTATCTGTAACAGGCGGCAGGCAAATTCATTCAGCTTTGAATTCATATAAAGTGGAAACTATGAAAAAATCAATAGTGGCTCAGAACGTGAAAAATTTCGGGATTTCAAATCAGGCAGTGTGGTGGGTTGCAATCGTAAAATGTCGTTGACATAGATAAAAGATCAACTCAGTTTAATTTTTTATATCGATTCGATACATCATAGTGCTATATTTGGAGATGCCAATGTATAAATAAATTGATTTAGATCGTTTATATTATTGCTGTTTCGATACAGAATCAAATTGTGTTGGTAACCGCAATGGGAGAGTATAATGGTTTTGAGTCTCTCTGGTTGGCAGAGGTTCCAGATTTCGTTTTCTCAAAAATATCTTCTCATATTATGGGATTCGATCAAGATAATGATATCCCATGGTTATTATATGGCAGAATACAATTTTTTGCTACTTTTATAGAGAAGTTCACAGGAATAATATTCGTGTCATATACGATTCAAAGTGATGGACAGGGTATTCATAAGCACACAGTAATATCTTACAATAATGGTAATTCCTTTTTACCCTTGAAATATAAAACTAAAGATGGATTGTGTGAGATGGTAAGCATCATAATTAAATCAGCACGAATGCCAAATTTTTATTCCTCCAACAAATGACCAATTATCCGATTCAATTAAAATAGCCCAAAATAACCCCATGCTGATGATAGCACAATGTATTTTGATCCGGAACGGAAAGGTAAACCTGCCAACGTTTATGATTTCAACAGATGGCGGATATAGTTGGCGTCAAGTAAATATGAATAAACCTAGATAATTCCTGAATTTAAAGAAATAACGATTCTGAGCGAAGGGGAAGTTATCATCGGAGTGAATTCAAGGCTTCAGTATTTTCAATACTGATTCTCAGTTTCAGCTTAGATATAGGAAGTACGTGGACCGAATTAACGATAAATGTTGAGTCTTATACCACCAAATATCTGATTGAGGGCCATGAATCTACTAAATATAAATTTTTGTCATTAATAAATTCGAAGATATTGGAAAATATCAATGTTGTTATAACAGAATTTTCAAATATATTTGGTGGGATTGGAGTAATATTCAGATCGAAAATGTGATGAGACTGATTTCGAAATCGTTACGCTGGGATTGATGGAAATCAATTCTTGTTTTCATGGGAAAGAAGGATTTATATATTCGAAAATATCTTCAAAAATATGTGAAAGCCTCATCGATGGCTTGCCAAAAATAATATCGAAACCGTGTGTTTGTGCTCCAGAAGATTATTTTTGGTATATAAAAAATCTTTACCTGCTATCAATAAAAATTGAATTTTTGCTTGTTTCTTGATAAATATATTCCAAAAAAATGTAGCATTTAATCTTGTAATGGATTTTTCATATCCATCGGATATTTTGACCAATTTATGTCAATTTCTAAACTAAAGATTATGCTCTCATTAAGACATTCAGCCCTCGTTTGTTTTTAATTTATCGTCTCTTCAAAATATAACTTCTGGCAAATAAAAATCCTCGTTATATATCTATTTCATCGCTTATAATAGTGGACTTGATATATTTTAGTATAAACATGTGAAAGCTTAAAATATTCCAATAATCATCGTTATTTTTATATTTGATCCTAAATAATTGACTGACCTTTTTGAACAGATATCATTTGACATTAAATTGATTTTAGCCCTCTTGAATACAATTATTATCAAGGAAAGTGTTTCACACATTCAAAAAATTATGTGCATAAACGTCTCCGTGTATGCGACGATCCTTCTGAATATGTTGAGTCAAAAATAAAGTAATTATTGATAATAAAAGGCCAAAAAAGTTCATAGGCAACATTTGTGTTAAAGATTCTATGAAAGAAGAAATGGAAATATGCAGGTTTCATCGTAAATGTTCGTTATAATAGAAAATCGACCTACCATCACATTGTTAATTAAAAGCAAGTTGACGTTTGTGGATATTGATCTCATCAATAAGGGTCCAACAATATTTTCATCTGATTTACAATTGGATGAAAGAATTCTGGATTTCAAATTCGATAAATTCAGGAAATGCATATATTATCATGTAAAAAATGGAATCATTCGCAAATGTTATGGAAACAAACGAGAGATTGCGAAACCACATATATTTATAATTCGGGACATTACAATAATGGGAATAGATCTTGATTACATGAATCACTATTTGTTTTACTTTACTAAGCATGAAATTATGGCAGTAAATTTGAAAACATTCGTAAAAACTATCATTCACAAAACCCAAAACTTCATACGTTATTTAAAATTGGATGTTTCAAGACAGTAATATATTTTATGAAACAGGAAAATGATAATATCATACTTTGAAAAACAAACCAGGAGATCGAAAATAAGTGTATTATCTTTCTCGGCTGCGGTCGAGGCACTCTTGGATTTTGAAAAAGAAATTCATGAAATTATATATTATCTAGAAGCATTATACATCTACACAGATGAAGGGATTTATGAGTATCAAATTTGGAGAGAACAGCTTAAGATAGTAAGTCTCTTTTTTGAAAGCAGGCCAATTATTCTATTCCGAATGTGAAATATCTTCAAGCCTATCATATGAAAGAGTATATCACAAATTATGGATATGCTGATAGATCATACTTCGTTTTGATGAAAAATATACAACAAGCCAATATGGAACTGAAAGTTGATCCATGTAAGACATTTGCACATGCTCTATTGTTAGTTAGTAACGTTTATAAAGCGGCTAGATTTGACAATGATTAGCAGTTGTATTACGGTGCGTATTTCATGTAGAACCTATTCTTAAAACGGTAAAGTCATTCTGCAATGAGACGATGCATTTGTCGATGCCTACCAGAATTCACTTGAGAGTGTGAGACATTCTACAATATGCAGAACATGAGAACTCAAGATTTGAATAAATTGACGCTTATTTACAGTGTAGGAATTACAAATTTTAAATGAAAAATACACATATCAGTTTGGATCTAACAAAGTAATAATAGAAATCGTACATTGCGGGATGATGGGTCGTCAAATCAAAATGGTCTCACTAAGCATACACATATTATAAATACCATCTTACGCTGATGTTAATCGACGTCTATGCTTTACTAATTATTACTTGGCATGTATTGTCAAAATTTTGTGTAAAATTCTGGCAGAAAAAGACTATTTAAAACATGAGCAGAATCAATAATTTTAGCATCATTTATTGTTTTTGAAATATGCTAAGGTGATAATGGATATAATAACAATGAATTGTTAAAATTTGAAAAAATCTGAAGGGAATGACCTATATCATACCAATGATCTAGGGATACTTTGACAATATTCGTTAGTTGGTAATATATTCTAATTTATACAATCTTGAGTCATTACTCGATTAATCATAGATTAAAATTCATATAATTGCATTACATAATGTGCTTGCGAGTTTAATTGCCACGATATCAAATTTTAAGAATCTTATGAACTTTGAAAAACGAGATCCAATTGTAACCGAATAATGTTTCTAATTCATGAGTTCCGGTTCAAGTATCTGTCATTCATTTCTGGATTTGTTTGAATTTTGAATTGCTATGAGTTAAATATTCATTCCTGAACCATGATATGTCTCAAAAATTTTCAAAATATTCCATAATGAATTTAAAAGCTGAGATAATGAATTCCAGATCATACAGAAAGTTAAATATACACCGGAATATCATAAAATATATTGATTAAATCGAATTATTGTTAGGTTCCTCATTTAAAATATGCATTTATAAGCAACCTGTCGTTTTAAAAGTAAATAACAATGACATCGTGTTGAAAAATATTGTCCATAAAATACCAAATTAGAAAAATACTAATACTATGAGAAAAATAGCGACATTTATTATGTCTAGTCAGTTTATAAAGTGACAGAAAAACTATGATGATATAGGAATGAATTTTAATGTTGATCACAGCTAAATTAAAATACATTCAATCTTATATTTATTATAATAAATAGATAAACAACAACCCTGCAGATTCTCACATTGCGAATATTTTTGTTTGTCAACATTAAAGGATTCATTCATCTGTGGATGTCCTGATGGGATGATATTGAACAAACTTACCCAAAAGTGTGTATGTCCAGCTCCTCATCAAAATTGCTCCAGTAAATTTGTTTTTTATATAAGTTTGTAGGCCAAACGAGTATTACTGTGAAAATCGTCAATGTATTCCACAGAAATGCTTGTGCAATGGAATCGATGACTGTGGCGATGGATCAGATGAGGCGAGATGTCCTTCAAGTTTGTAACATATCAAATGTAGCTTGCGAGCGAAATGAAATATTTTGCTTCGCTGATAGAAAATGTTTGAATGAAAACTTGATATGCAACAGAGTCAATGACTGTTCTGATGGAATGGACGAGTTTGAATGCGAGAAAAGTTTGAAACCTTGTATATAGTTATTCCACGATGTAATGAATACTCCTACGAGTGCTACGATGAACGTTGTATTCCGAAATCAAAAGTATGCGATGGAAAAAATGATTGTGGTGACTTTAGCGACGAAAAAGATTGTTTAGGTATGAAGGTATGCTAATTTAGAAAAACAATGTGAAGATTTTGGATCATTCTGTGATGACGGAACATGCCTTTATCATGATAAATTGTGTGATGAAACTTATGATTGCATCGATTTTAGTGATGAGCGTGCCTGTATGTTATTGAAAATATTTAGGTAATACCAGAGTATTTTTTCATCAAAATATTTCATGTTTAATATCATGCGATAAACGCTGTCTACCTATCAATAAAATCTGCGATCATTTGACCGATTGTCAGGACGGTTCGGACGAAAAAAAATGTGGTAATACTTGCAGATATGTTTATTTATAATTCTATAATATCTTTTAGCAAAAACCGAAAATTTTGTTGAATTTTATGAAGAATGTAAAACTAATTTCTCTTAATAGGATATTACCAATATTAATATAAATATCTGTGACTTTACACATATAGTTTCCATTCAAATCAATAGATAAATTTTGATACCCTTATAAAAAAATATTTTGAATTAATAGATAGCATAAATTCCACTTTATATATCCAATGTATATTTAGTTGAATGGAAATTAATCATTTATTTGGAAATTATCAGTCGTTATTTCCTCCAAACAGTTGTATATTCAGTAATGCACAATCACAGGCTTTTGATCAAATGACGAGCATCCCTGTAGTAACCTTTATGATACAGATCTAGAAAAAACATCGAAGATAATTTCTTGTGTGATGTAAATTTATCGCTTAACTTTGAACTTCAAATCGTAGTTTCTCTGTTCTAATGACATTTATCATATTTGAAAAAACACTGTTAAATTATTTAAGTTTGAAGCATATTCTTGATTTAGGTATGACCTAGATGCTTATTTCAACATTATTATTACATTGATGATTTTAGATGTTTGAAATTATGTGTTTTAAGCTATAGTGAGAATTAAATGTTAATTTTGAAACATCTAACCATTAATTCAATTTCCAAGAATGGATCATTTCACTTCCATCATAAATAAGCTCAAATGTCAAAATTAAAAAATTCTATTTTTTGATTGGTTTTAACAGATTTAAAACACGAAACAAAGCCATTTTTACCAAACATACCAATTTTAGTTTTTTTATGTCTCTTTGAACCGATGATCTGAGTAGCGTTTTATCGTATAGTTTTATCGTATACCTATATATTTTGACTCAAAAACTTAAACATTCAAAAAGCATCGTGCGTAACTAAATATGGTTTTATGATCATCAAACATTTCATTAAACTTATTGTGTCCAGAATAAAATGGGAACGCAGACTCCAAATATGCAGAAACATTTAGAATTATCACAAATAAATCAGCCAATTTATTTTCACAATATATAAAATGCTAATCAGCGAGAGTCAAAATATGTATTCATCAACGAGATCGGATCTTTTCGCCAATTTTATAGCATACAAGCCGTGTAAAGACATAATGTGAAATTTATTCCAAAAACTGTCTTCAAAATTTCGAATCATTCATTATAAATACTAATTCTATGAATGCAAAATAATCCGATTGACCCGCAAATACACGCATATGATTAAAAAATAACAGATAAAAAAGATAGTTCACGCATGTCAATATTGTGCCAAATGTGAACTAATTAAGTAGATTAACAGTAACCTGAAGAATATATAACACACAAAATCGAATATTCACATTTAAATTCACCTTAAAAAGCATTTAGAATTCATCCAGCTCCTAAATTTTATTTTCTAAATTGATTTGAAATCTAATTCAACTATGTTACAGTGTTTATATCCATTTTTCAACTTTTAAGAGCATATATCAACTTTCCCAAATAGTGAAGTAAGAGAAAAATATGATAAAAAATATTCGTTATGCCTAAAAGCTTATACTTTTTGTATTTAATGATAATTTGGGATGATGTCTTGCAAGATTGACATATTTGAAAATAATATTTTTCATTATGTTACTATAAATGATAATAGGCTTCCGAACGAGATGCCCGATTATAAAACCCATAAATTGCGATGATGGAGAGGGCTGTTATGAAGAATCTGAAAAGTGTGACGGATTCAAAGACTGCTCAGATGGAAGTGACGAAAAGAAATGTCGTGGTTTGATGTAATTATAATCCAGGAATAATTCCTTGCGCAGGAGATGAAATGTTCACTTGCGGCAGTAATGCGATAATTTGCATGTCGAAAGTATGTGATGGCTTTACCCATTGTGAAGATCAATCAGATGAGAAACGTCACTGTGGTTTCGTTTTAATTAATCAAGGAAATAACAACAGCATTCAAGATGTTAACTATTATGCCAAAGATGGCGGCGTGGTGTCATTTTCTTGGACTCAAAGTATTTCTTCTTTACCATTTGAAATTTTGATTCATTCAATGTTGTTTATTTTTAATCAAAGGAATAAAAATATTGATGTCATACGTAAACAGACGCATAAAAGTATTATCGACGTGAAGGGCCATGTAGAATGCGAACGATATGTGTTGATTGTTAAAAATCAAGAATTCGTTATACGATATCTACAATATAAATACATCAAACCATCAAACTCTTTTACTCCACGAAAACTCAAATATGAGAGGAAAAGTCATATCCTAAGCTGGCAAGTGACGATACCAATGTGCATCTCACCTGTATTTTATGTAAATAAATTTAAAAACAGATCGAATGTCTTCGGGGGATTAAACTAGTATACAGAAATTTTTCAGTAGTGAATATGGTGAAATTAAACCTTGACTATCCATTTATTTGCTCAGTAACTCATTGATTAATATAGGTTTCTACGTGCCCCAAATCGATTTTCAATATGTCCTGTAGTCAATTTTCGGAGATCGTAATTGATGAAATATGGATATTAAAATACAAATACACAATCATTTGGACATCTATCAGCTTTTCATTGGTTGTGATATTACTCTTAGTGTGTTTATTCGTACGCACCAAACGATTTGACAAGTTAACGATTAAGCATCTCAAATTCCAGCCTCTTGTCGAAAATTGTAACGACTTTCAGGTGATTATATTTATTTAATTTAAGACCACAGAAAGTTGAGATCTGCCACTGAAGCTATTTAAATACTGATTTTTACAAAATAACTAAAATATAACTACTCTTGTTAGTTTTGGATACAATAAATAGGCCACTATATTTCACTTAATAATGATGTCAGTGCTCAATTTTACATACCTCATCATTTTATAATGTTCACTTTCCATAAAATTACCGAATTCGTTTAAACGTATCACTTGCGCATATTGATATCCACAAAAACAGTCTAAAATAAATCAGATTAATATTAAGTATAACACAATTTAATATCCAAATTTTGGTCATAATAAATGCCCAATTTCTCATTTTCGCGTATATTAATTCTGATAACAACTACATTTTCACCTCAGTACATCGAAAAATTCTCAAAATAAAATTATTTATAAATATTATGTGTTCCCAAATCAGTGCCATTCATCCCAATCTTGCGAATTCTCGAATTCATGCTTGACGGTTTCAGGAATTATTTGTATCGATGCCGTTTGGATCACCTGAACGAGATATCGAGAATTGTAAGTCTTCACATCATATTTTACGATGCTTCACAATTTTGAAATAGTTCTCGATGGTGTTGTCTCAATTACTGTTAAATCAAATGATGGAAATAGCAGATTATTTTAATTTAGAATATGGTCGGTTTTTCATGAATAGCTTGATAAATTTGATCATGAGAGATTTCATTAATTATATTACATGAAATCTTTACCTTCATACCGTTCTATTCAAGCAGTGTCCCTTTAGTTTTTGAGTATTTTAGCCAGGGTCTTTTTATTAACGGCGAAAATTTCGGTAACTTTTGTGTAAATTTATCCTGTATTTTTTTCAATATATGCCATCACACTTTACTTCAGGATTTATGTTTTATAATAAATTTCTTGTTTAAGTAATTTCAGTTCATTAATATATGTCAAAAATTTGAGATTTTGGATGTATTGAGACGCATGTCCAAAAGTCCCACGATGAGACGCGCTCAGTAAAAGGATAACTACTGCATGTCTTCGGACAAACGTTTGAGTGTAAAACGGTGTATATTAAAAATTCTTGGAACAATGACAATATTCTGCAAATCAATGCATTTATTGTTTATATGACATGAAGATAGGGGGTTAATGAACTGATTTCAACAGGAAATATAAGCACATCTATATTTTGAGTATTCATTCATAAAAGATATAAATTATGATTAAATAAATGCTTATATGATAATTTCGAGCATCTTGTTCAAAGAAATAATGGTTGAATATTTTACTATTTATAATTAATAATGTAAAGTACTGGTCCTTGAATTTCTGGGCTTCTTTTAAAAATTAACTTTATCAAAATGAATTACTCTAATCTCTGTTGGTACCTCATATAAAGAAAAAAAGTGATACAATTATCATCATAAATACATTCCGTTTTAATATTAATACACAGAAATAAAAAATGTATATCAAAAAAAGTATTGGACGAATTTTTATATGATTACAAATATGATAATTTAAAATATATCGATAACTTCAACTTCTGAATCTATTAATTCTCAAAATCTTTTATATGTTTTTGTAACGCATGATCTTAACATTTGTTCTAAAGCTGATTATCATAATTTCAATCATATTCATCATGTGAATATAGATCTAAAGGTTTGAATTTCCCATTTAAATTACTTTTCTCGGCAGGTCAGCACACCATACCATTATTTTAGTGAATATCCATGAAGGCGTTACGGTAAAATACAAAGTTCGAAATTGTACATGAACTATGATTGATTGTACCTAAACACATAGAGAGGATAACGGTAGGATCTGTTTAGCCTATTTTAACATCAAAAAATGAATATCATATTCGAAATATTAGCTTATAACTATAGATTCATTTATAATAATTCTACCGTTTTTTTAAATAAAAAGATGAAGGAATGAACAAGATGTCGTATCTTTAAAGAATAACAATTAAATCAAATTAGGATAAAATTATAATTCGATCTTTATAACGCTAATCATACCAATATTTTTGGTTAGTTTTATTAAAAATTATAAATAGTTTAACAAAATTCAAAAAAAACTACCGGATGTAAATTTATTTTCTGATATATATACTGTTTGTAGAAATGTTCCAATTCTTCCCTTTCATTCTCTTCTGAATTGTCTCAAATTCTTTTGTTTGGGAGGTTTTAATTTATTTAAAAATTATCTTATTTGTAACTTCTGAAAGAATTCGAACCGATGTTATTGCATTTATCAATTAGAACCCTTTATATAGATATCGGTATTCAGTAATAAATTGGCATACGACCTTACCATGTTCTGCCTGTATTTCTGCGGTCTAATTGATAAATGTATCTTTTTGGTAAATTTCATTTAGGAATCAATATCTAAGGGAAAGATTGTTGGTCATAAATACAAAGACATTGCCGATTGAGCAACGAATATTTTTATTGACATAATAGTAGTAAAAGTAAAAAGGAGTCAACTTCTAGGATTTTGAGTATCTATGATTATATTAACGAGTCTAATCGCTATAATTCTTTTGATTGATATAAAAAAATAAGAGGAAGGAAAGTTTCAATATCGTCGTTCGAATTCGTATAAAAAAATATTTAGGAATATTTCAATTACTGAAAAAAATTCTGATCTGGTAATGTTCTTTGATACAAATGATAAATAATCTACTTTTTGTTAAATTATTGGACTCTAAATAATAAATGTAATAATCAAAATTGTAATAAATAAAAGATAAAAATCATGTATAATTTTAAATAATAATATCAAAAACTCCAATGAAATAGAAAAATTGATAAACCAGGGTGGAAGATAAAATGATCAAATAAGTTAATGTTAAATAATTTTCCATTTAAAAAAATCTATTTGATTCAACTTTGTGCAGTGGATATAAAATTTTTATTAAAAATGCTCACGTGATGAATTTTCACGATAATTCTGATATATCTCGTGAGGTACACATTTTACAAACTCACAGAATAGAATAACAAAATCACTCGA
>JWZT01001754.1:46198-58270 GCA_000827895.1 Thelohanellus kitauei | reverse complement strand
GTTAACGATATCAAAATTAACCGATGTCATACTCTGAGAGGGTCATCACAAAATGTCGGTGAGATTATATACGGTGAATATCTTAGAGTCGTAAATAGATTAATATCCAGTTTTTAAGGAATGAACACTAAATTTATCGAATTAAATTTTGAATTGAGATACTGATACAAGGGTTATCTGGATTCAAATCATGTAAAAAGAATCATAAAACGAACGAAGGTCACAAGTGATAGAAAAATTGAGTATTAGATTAAATGAAATATAAATGGATAAAATATCTTACCATGAACTAAGATTTCAAAATCAAATAACTAACTTAAAATATAATTTAACAAAAAAATGCAATTGATTAAATAATTGCCATCTATTGTTGTAAAATCTAAAGAAATCGAGATTGCTTTATGTAGATGAAAAGAAGCGATAATTATTGTCTGGATTAGAGATTACTAGTTACTTTGAATGATCATAAAAATATCGATCTTAATAAATTGACAAATATTGATAACAGATCGTCATTTCATTTATCGTGAAAAATCGGGTAGTAGTTTAATAGCAATTGGATCAGAATGGTCATATCCCTACCATTTACTATTCCAGTATCATAATTAGAAAATAAATATTTATTTTTAACCGGGTAGACTTTCATCATTTTTAGGTGTTACATTCGTTATAAATACAGTTAAACACCCACATATTTTCACAGTGTCAAAAATTGAATGCAGGAATAGTTTAAATTTACTTGTATTGAATTTTATTTCATTGTAATATTACGAATATAATGTTATCATTCACATATTAAAATACATTGTTTATTTGACAATCTCTGATTAAATCAACATGTTTGTTAATTTACAAGATCCCAATCGGTAAAACAGAGTTCACAATAGGACTAGAATTATTTTTATCGTCTAATCTTCAGTATCTTCTACAAATAACACTTTTTATATCTGCGAAACGTCTTTATTCAAATTAACAGTCCTTAAATCCACGATGAATAAATACCAAAATGAATGATCAAAATATAAACCTCATATGGTGATTATGATTTATTCTTCACTGTCATAGAGGAAAAAATTCGATATTTTCGACTATTTAAGGTTGAGCTTATTGTATCGAAAATCGAGGTTTTGTGGTCCGATGACAACAAGAAATAAAAAAAAAGTTTCTTCAAATTAATTATAGTTTTTATATGCAGCGATAAGCATCAAAAGATCATCCATACGCCCAGATTTATTAAAATGGTCTATGTTTGACAGGATTCTTCACCTACCTGAAGCTCTAAAACCATAGAAATTACCATTTATTATTTCTTACATTGTAAAATACGATATGTAACGTTTGTGCCCCACATGTTTCTTCGTGTTTACTATGTCTATTTGGTAATATTATGTAGTTTGATTCAAAAATGATTCCATAATTAAGAATTCGATAGGGTATTCCATTCTATCAGTATTAGCAATGAAGATAAATTGTAACTTATTCTTGAGTAATACATTTTTTAAATCTATTTGAATCATTAACTCATAAAAATAGGATATGCTAAAAATGAGTTTTCATAATAAGGATGTATTTCGCAGAATGAAAAGGATCAATGATATTTAAAATTAGAGAGGCCCACAAATTCAAAGTATATATAACAGATTTCTCAAGCATATCATATCATGATTCTCTTTCCAAATTAACTGCTTAATCCCATTAGCTATCTTACAATTCAGTTCATACAAATTAAATTTAAATTCGATCTTTCAGGAGTATGAGAATCAGAGGATATTTTTTTAATCAGACTGTTAAGATGAAAATATATCTCAGATTGTAACGATTTGTGGATTATAGAATACGAATTGGACACTTCCTCAATATTAAAATGTACAATTATAAAAGTAATGGCAGTTTTGAATGAGTTCATACATTTAACGTCTTAATGTCTACCCAAATCAGTGCATTTCAGTATGGTTTAATGTTTTTTCGGCTGTGAAACAAATGTTTATTACTCTTCCCAAGCACAGTATATTATCATTCTTGAGTAATAGATAATTCGTGATTTTGAACAACTTTAAACTCAAACCATTTAAAAGAACATATCATAAATCATGAAGAATAGCTATTTTAAAAATGGTTTAACAAAATTGCGGTTATGAACATGGAATTGATTTAATGTACTATCTCATCAATCCATAAAAATAAGAACATCGTCAAAGATCCTAAACAAGAGGGAAGAAAGGCATACATATAAATTTGAAATGGTAATTTTGCGGTTTCCCCATCGTCCTAAAAACTAAGGTCAGATTATGATTATTCAGTTTGGTATATTTTTTTTTGTGTATAATGGATTACAATAGAGATAATATCATTATGTTTTGTTTCAAAGCTTCAATTTATCATTAAGTGATTCAGACTTAATATCGAATATTTGAAACCCAATTTCAAATGATACAGCCACTTATAATAAACTTTTATACTATATATAGTATTTTTATTAGCATCAAAAAAATAATGTATAAATGACTTAGCAGGTTATTTTGTCCAGAAAAATCTTAAATCCAATTTGGATCGCAGAGAGTGGCATTATCGTCTATTCTTCGTTCACCTAGTTCAAGACGCATCACAATATTAAAAAAAACACATTGTAGAGCGCTAAGAATGATCCATGTAATGGATAATTGCAACATCTAAGCTACTTATTTGAATACCTATACAGATAAATATTCCACATTTGAAGTATAATCTGGCCTTTGAAATTTCGACTCCATCTCGCCTATTTACAATTTCTATTCATATAAACATTTCATCCTATGAGAGCAACTAAGAGATGAAATCATTAAATGTCTTCCTAAATAGATCACAATCAATTATTAATACAAGGATGATGAACATGATATAAGTATTGGCTCAGAAGCCTCAGATTAGAACATAAATCTCCGATAGATTTATTGTTCTAAGATGTCAAACTTGACAAGAAATTCTGCTCTCAAAAATAAATGCCTCGTATCTTTTAAGTAGGCCTATTTATTCGTATGTATAAAAAACCGGACAAATACATAGTATTACTGATACCAAGAGTTCTTTCTACATATCCAGAAATCAGAATCATATATCAATATATTTTAGTTAGTGGGTTCCCGATTGGGATATTTGTTTCGGCAATTTGGCAAGAAATTCTTTGATAAAAAATTTGTTGAATATTAACTATATTTCTTAGATGTGTTTGTCATTATCTTAGTTAGTGGATTGATTATGATTTTGATGTCGTTTCTGCTCAATAATTATCTTTCAGTTAATCGTTTAGTTTGTTTTAATTAACACAAACGAAAATAGTTTCACAGGTAAAAATTTAAATATATTGCTTTCCGATGTCATATTTATTTGATTTCAGCTAAATATTAATCAAGTAGACCAATGAATGAAATTGCATTACATGCGTTGTCTACTATAATGATATCGTAGCAGTAAGATTTTGTATTTGAATGAACATTAAACCAGTGTTAATTGTTTCAATATTGTCGATAAACAGAATAAACTAATTGGATCTTTACGATATTTGATTCAGAGGTTGAGTTCATAATTTTATTCTTCCTAACTACTTAGGGTGGCCGTCGATAAAATCATGACTATACTGTAAATTACTTACCTTATCTGAACAAATGATTGTGTTTTTGTTGGTTGATGATTTCAAAATTTCTATTTTAATTAAACTACTATGAGTGTTCGTAATCATTCCGAACGTATATAGGAATGCAATTAGCTGTATCTCAAGTATTATTCTTAGCAACTATAGAATAACTTCTTATATAGACTGAAGTTGAGATTGTAACTAACTTAGCCCGTTCTGCGCCTTCTCATTGCGAATTTATTTCATGAATAAACTTTTATACATGACTTCCAAATATTTTATCATCGAAATAACACTAATGAAGTCAAATACAGTCATCTTTATTTCAAAATTAAAATCATTTCAGAAGAAAATATTTAGGTTACATATTCAGAAATATAACATTTACATAAAAAACCATCTTATGAAAAATAAAGACACAGCATTCTCAGACGTGTTGTATTCAATATATTTTGATTTAACGGATCTTGATTAATTATAGTGTTTTTGGTCATACCATCCTTGGAATAATAAATAAAGTATTTGGTGGAGTTAAAATAAGATTATTGATTTCTGATAAATAGATTAAAGATGTTGAGGTTTCTAAATTATATCAATGAACGTAATAACAAATCGATAAAAACGATAAACGGATCGAACAAATTCTGGATCTTTGCAGTAACATTTTTAAGTAAAATTCCTGAATTTGAATCTGGCCTTGTAACCATTAGTTAGAGATAATACATGATGTAATATATAATTTATTACATGCTTAAGGATGATATAGAATGTCGTACATGTTGATTAAAAGAAATATAATCTATTAACTTATACCCAAAGTTTGTTTTAAATGTTAGATGTAGTGATACCCTTCAGGTTGTAAATATGTAGAAGATTTATTATAGATAAGCAATGCTGAAGGTGGCGATCGGTAAATTCTTGCTAGCCTTTGAATTATTGGTTAAAACATAAAAAGATTAATCGGTCGCTTTTAGTAATAGTTATATATTGGTAACTACGCTTTTATCTCAAATAAATGAGAATTATAGAGCGATTCCAAATTGCAATGGCAATATATATCTGTTAATAATTTGGGTAAATAAATCAAAATATAGCCGAATTACATCACCGAGAAATAACAAAATATATTAATCAGTAATATCTTCATCTTATAATTACAGTTAATTAATTCAAGAATATTTTTATCAAATAAAGTATCGATTAATCTACAAATCAAAAGAGGCTAAAACAGTTTTTTTATTTAAATCTATGGAAATGGAGTATAATTAATATGTAGGGTAAATTCAAGTAACTTAAAATTTGATAATGAATAAAATTGTGAACAGAAAAGTATGAAATATGCCGGTTTTAAAATTGGTCAAAGATATACTGGAATTTAGACATTTTTATGATTCAGAATAAACAAAAATAGAATTTAGGCTTGTATTTATCAAGAATATCACATGTACATTAGGCTGTTGAAACATAATATTTGCAATTTATGATATTTTGATAACTATGACAACGTGCGAAGAGGACAGATTTGCGAAAATATACGATTATTCGGTTTGGATACACAATATCAAGAAGAGCTAATCCACGATATTGATGCCAAACATGATAATTCTTATGTATTATTTGATTTTATGTAAGAAATTAACTAAATGTTTTAGATGATGATCCTAGTGATAATAGATTACACAGTTTTGTGAAAGGTTTAGATAATTTGAAAATAAAATGAAGGTTAAAATCTAAAGAAAATTTATACAGGAATATCAGATTTTATTTCTAAAAATCTTGATTTAAAAATGAATGAATTCATATCATCGATCATCTAAAATTATTGAAATTATGAATCACCTGCCCCCTCTTCTCTGATATCTTGATGAATAGGAACGTGCATATGCAAATCGATTGACTCAGTAGAAGCAAATTCACAAAATGGGCATGCGAGACATCTTGGCTTAGGATGAAATAAAATATGTCCTAGTACACTAGCTTTTGAAGTATATCGATGACTGCAATTAAAAATATTGCATTTAAATGGTTTGATATTGAAGTGGCACAAATAATGTGCCTAATATCAAATAAATAAAACTTTGATTGATGCTTTGCACTGAAAGAGTTGTTTACATCTATCATCCATGCATTGAAAATGTGTTGTCTTAGGAGGCCTTTTGTTCTTCTCGGAGTCTTCTCGGTTTGCATAAATCCTAGTGCTAAATAAGACATCATCATATTCAACTGTTTCTTCAATAAAAGTATATAATTCATTAGGCGTAACATCTATAGCATTATCCATAAATCTACAATAAACTTTAGGTCTAAATTAAACGATTTTTTACATATCATTATCATATTCAAGATATAAGCGATATTTCTTGTGTTTTCTTTTCTGAGGCGTTGTTCCACGAGATAAGGAAATTTTTGCGATGATGATGTTATTATCTACGTCTTGTTTTGATGATTCGAGCATGGTGGAATATACAGTGGCTTCTTCTTTACTATTTTCGTTCGAAGTGGACAATTGAGCGAACGAGCTCTCAGTCTCAGTAGACATTCCAGTATTTTGATGCTAAGAATCATGATATGTTAATTTGACATTCTATAATTTTTTAATTAAAGTTGATTACTTCTTATTTATATTAGTAGTAATGACAAATCTGTGCAATTCAGAAGTTGTCTCGCCACATTCATTCGAAAAAAGAATATTGGATCATGACAATTTCAAATAAAATAATAAAAAATGAATAGCCCTATCAAATCTTGTTAAAGTATCGACATAATTATTGTACCTTACAGATTGAAGAAATTTTTAATAACCGAATCAAAAATGTCAATTTATATTCTATCTAGTTGTATTTTCTGTTAAAGATTTGAAAATGATGTCAGAGTGATGTAAAATTTAATGATAGTTGATGACCAAACATTTAAATATTCCAAACATGAAATTAGCAAATTTGTATGAATTTTCGTGTCTGTGAAAACTTCGCATCTTTTTGTTCATGAAGGTTCAAACGATTTTATAGTTCTGGATGAAAATACATATGGTTAAAGAATGAAAACATATAATCAATTTTTGATTGACAAAGTCTGAGCCATCATTTAACCATCAAGTACTACGCTAGATTTGTAACTATAACCAACTATCATCAATTTAAATGAACATTTTATTTTGACCATTTCAATTCTTACAGAACGAATTTTCCTCTTTTCGAATTTAAAATTATTAAATTATATTTCATTGCATTTACATATAATCGAAATGCTAGTTTCGTATTATTAATCTGATTTCCGAAATCAATACTTTTTAATATTGTATAATCAATCTAATTGTAAAAACTCTCGGCCGTCTATGACATGCTAACCTAGACTGTATAATTTCAATGGTATAATCGTCTGATCAACTTGATACTTTTCAAAACTCAAGACAATTATTTGTGTTATTTATTAAGATGAAATAAATCTTAATAATATAAAATTGCTTTTGATCGTTAATGTGCCACTGGTTCTTAGGATATTTGATATATTTTAGTAGTTATCATAGTTAATTTCTTAGAATCATACGCTCAGTTAGATAATATCATATAAAAAATATTGGTCGACTATATAATGATCATTCAGTAAAAATTATTCCATCTCGATTTGATCATAATTGAATACAACCATCGAATTTAAAATATTTTATTGATAGCTTTATAGATTATAAGTTAAACAATTTAAATATATTTTTTTATTAATATGGGGCTGAAAATTGGTTTGATAAATGTTAAAAGCATACTTCTACGATGCTAGTATAATTTAATCACCTATTAAGAATGATGAGAAAGAAATATTTCTAATTTATTTATGAATCTCTATTAGTTTAAACGGTTCTTTAGGACTATATATATATAGATCGGAGTCTTATACACATGATATGATATAGTCAGTAGATAAAAAATGATATACACAATTAGGTAAAAATATTAATGACATTTAATCAAATATACACCTTTAATACGATTGGAAATAAATAATATTTAAATCGCTTGTACATTTTTTGAAAAATCGAACGAATACATGATTTATAAATATTGTTTAAGATAGTGTATTTAATCGCTCATTATTTGATTTTTATTTGTAGCATGATACATGGCATATCGGATTCTTCGCTTAAATCTGCTTTAAAAAGTTATTTCACATGAAATATTATAAACGAAGAAGTCCAATCACTGGTAATGATTAAATTGTTTAATTTTGCTGTTTTTAGAAGTTTTAGCTGTTAACATGAAAAAAATGCGATCGATTCAGTCAATCTTAAGATTCGGCAATCAAATTATTGAAAGGTACACTCGTTGTGAACAAAATATTTATTCCAAATTGAGGAGATAGTATTCAAAGAAAGCAATCGATAACAACATAGTTTGTTGACAGTGTTTTCATCTCACTGAGATATAGTAATAAGTTTTTTTTAATTAATGGCGTCGGATATAACTAAAACATGGAATACTCTTCGTCCGATTCCTCATTCGGACATTGTCTAAATTGAGATTAACATAATATAGTTTAATATCTTTCATTTTAATAAATGATCGCCAATTTTTTGCAATTTACGCATGCAAAATCGCATCAGATCTCTTCGTGATTAAAAAGTATTTTCTTCTGAATTTTCAACTGAGTGATAAAAAGTTTAGATTCAGAAAAAATGAGAAGTATACAAATCAGAAATTATTACTACTATGGTAGATTTATTAAGATCAATTATCATAAAATTAATAATTGTTATATTCTAAAATTATTTGAATAAATGACGATGCCAGTGATATACTTGTGTAAAAATTGTGTAAGATGATAAGTATCAATTTAATTGTTCAAATATTAAAAAAGAAAGATATGGCATGTATTGTATAATAAAGTATTATGTGATTACGAAAATTCTGAAACCGATAGGATGATTAATACTGGTCCAATGAAAAACAAATCTTAAATAGAATAGATTATCACTAACAAATCAAAAACATATGTATTCTTTTTTCGAGTGGGTTACACATTATTTGTTTGTCTTCAACTCATTTTTAAAATACAAGAGAGCCTATCACAATTTTTAAACACACCACTAATATACTGTTTATCTTACTTAAATTTAATAAACTTCAAAAATGATTTCGCAGATTCTTAGCTTCGGTAAGTATAAAATTAAGTTGATAATGGCTGTTGCTTTGACAACTTACCGTAAGATCTCATAAAATTTAAGCCCTAAAATTCATTTGATTTAGCCAATGAATTCGTATTTCTTCATAATTGTTAGCTGTGCTCGTGTTGTAGAGTATTGAAACTAATATCTTGCTCTATCTTTGAATTATTTTTGAAAATTAGGCATTAATTTAATCCACTCAATATGACGTCATACTATTTAGCCTATGTAGTGAGCCGGTCAAAAAAATCCAGAAATTATGCGATACTTTTATGTGTTGATCTGTTTTATGAGATATAGAATTTTTATAGATTATCAAGTTATATTTTTAATATATAGACGTATTTTTCGGACTCTCATTTGTAACTATATTTCAAAGTTTGAATATTCGGGTTCGCATCAATGACTTTTCATGATTGAATCTCATAAATGTGTCAGAATATGGTTTATTAGATATATATCTTTTTACAAGAGTTTAATGAAATTAATTTAACGGATATGATATAGAATATGACCCAACATACGATACTATCGTTTCGTACTTTAACATATAATCGATTTACATTTTTGAAGCATCGAACTAAATTTTCCAAGATAAAAAATGGATCTAAATTAATTACTACTTGTTTCGTCATTTAACATATCCTTAAATGAATAAGGTTTGGATTATTTTGAAAATAACAATACTGATTGAATATAAATAGTTGGAAAATAATTTTGACCCCCGCTATACATCGACGATAAAAGTAAAATAAATTATGCTTGATTATGTGAATAACATATTTAGATCAAGTCAGAATGTGTATATTTAAACACAAAAATTAAAATCCAGTAAATACAACCATGTATATGTTTCAATTCTGAAACAGAAAATAAAATTACATAGATATACATCATGAGTTTATGGGTGGATTAGATAGAATAAATTACATAATTTCTCCATACACTCTAAAAAGTATTGATAAAACTAATAGAAAATAAGATAAATTTGAAGTAATAGAAATGAAAAAACTATAATCATTCATGTTATATGTCGATCATTGATTGATAAATCGTATAAAACTTTGATTTTAGATGAAAAATCACCAACATAGCTTCCAAATATACGTTTACAATCACATCTATTTTCACTTTTCAGAACATATTAATTTGGACTACTAATCAGAAATTATTAAATTTGGTGTATTTTTATTATAATTTTTAATGTCTTAGACACAGTTAACTATATTCAATACGTTTGATGTATGCCGCGATGCTAATATGTAATGCTAAGAGATTTCTATCAAATATAAGTGGCAGATGAGCAAAATTCAAAAAGCGTATGGTATTTGTTTGTAATCTTAAAATAAATTTCTAAACTAATGGCTTATTTAATGTAATCAATAAATTCCCACTCTTATAATTACAAAATTATGATGATAATAAACGATCACACAATTTCAAAATAGGTTTTTATTTGAATATGTTATTGTTGTTTAACATTAGGAGTTACAAATACATTCAAGTAGATCGCAAAATTTGAAATCGTCATTTACAAAGAAACCGTAATAATTAAAGTTGTTTAATGAGAAGGTTTAAAGATTCATTAATCATATGGAAACTATCAAATCATGTTTAAAACTCTAAACCTAATTGAAAATGAGTGTTTCTGTTTACAGTGGCTGGCCCAATTATTTAATTATGCTAATCTGAGAACACGCATGATAAATGAAGGTTCTTTGAATAACTTTGATAATTTATGAATAGTGAAGATCTGCGAAAAGGAACGATACTTAGACACAGATATATAATACTGATAGAAAGATTAACTAGATGTTGATATGAACAAACAATAAATATCTGGTTATTTTTAGATTTAACAACAGGAATTAAAACAATGAAATCGAATTTTATGATTTTGTTGATTTGTTAAGTCACATGTCTTTTCAAAGATATTGGTCTTTGGACTATAGAATGAAGATTTTAAAAAGGTAAATAAAAGCTTTAAACAGAATAGATGATGCTAATTACAAAAAATGTTCTGCTTATTTTTTAAAAATCTTCATTAATATAAAGGAATGTTTTAATGAAAACGATAAGTTTAAATGTTTTGAAATTATCAATAACATACCTCTTTTTCTCTTGAATCTTTATGAATACGGACGTGCTCGTGTATATCCTGCCTCTCGTAGGAATAAAAGTCACAAAATGGGCATTGGAGACCTCTCGGATTAGGATGTTTTCCAATATGGTCTTCTAAACGTATTTTTGTAGCATATTGCTTACCACAATCGACAATATTGCATTTAAATGGTTTTATTTTAAAGTGGCTTAAATAATGTTCCTAATATTAGGAATAAAACACTTTCAATTTATTTTTTTCCCTTAATACCGGTTTGCATCCATCAAATATGCATGAATAACGTTTAATCGCACGAGTGTCAGATTTAATTCTACAAGATTCTTCTGAGCCATGTAAATAAGTCACATCCCTAAATAATTGGTTATCGAATTTGAATGATTCTTTAATAAAAGTGTATGTGGGATCGATAATTATATTATAATCATCCACAAAGTGTTTTATGGCGATTAGTCTAAATTAAACGATACGATACTGGTTATTATCAAGTCCAATATATATTTGGTAATTATTGTTATTTCTACCACTAATTTCGGAAACAGGAAGGCTGATGGTGCTTGAAGAATTATCTGGGAAATTTTCAACATTTGGTTCAGATGAATCATTTGGTGCAGAATGTACAGAATTTTCGGAAGGATTATTTTCGTTAGAAGTCGTATATTGAGAGTCTGATCTTTCATTGTTGGTGAGAATTTCATGAAAGGGGATCTGAATATTATTAAATATTTATCCATTGTATTTATTTGTTACAAATATATATCTTATGTTCAAAATTATCATATTGGAATTTGTAATCCTTTTCAAAAGTGTCAGTCGAACATTTTAATGTAGAGGAGTTACATGACTTAGAGAAAAATAACCATTTAATTATGAATAAATCCATGTTCTATCGCACGTAGAAAGGTTATGTTTTAATGCAACATCACAGAATGATATCAATATGAATATTAAATAACATAAATCGTTGTTTTCATTTCATCATATATTATAATGACTATAATTCCAAATGGTACAACCATATCACATACTTTACATGCATAATATATTAATAACGATCTTTATATGCTTTACAAAACTTTTCCCTGTACAAAAATGATGTTAGTTATGTTTTATGAAGATTCAATTCAAAAAACATCACAATGTTCCTGACAAAAATAAAGAAATGAAACGAACCTAAAAATATAATAT
>JWZT01001754.1:8426-24707 GCA_000827895.1 Thelohanellus kitauei | reverse complement strand
GTTTAATGATTGGTTAAAAAAAGAATGCACATTTCTCTGGAAAGTCAACATTGGGAACGTCAAACAACTGTAAACATATGAAAACTGAATTTACAGATGTGGAAAATGAAACGGAAGCTATGCGATGACGGATGGAACAGGTGATAAAATGAATGGAAACCCTGTATATGTAGTACATGTTCACAGTTTGTTAATATCGCTAGGTTGTCAGTGATCCGAATTTATACATGGTTATTTATCTTTGAATAAATTGCTATTGTCTCCTAAATGCTATCTTAATTTGCGCATTTCTTTGGGGATTCTTTAGCGTCATTTATATTATTTAATTAATCTATTGGTGTGAATTCAAAAAGGGTTAGCCATATTTTGTAATATGTGATTTCATTTTCAACAATTTTTCATAAATGCAGGAATTAAGAGGACCAGTGAGGGAATAGCAAGCAATTCATATATCGTTTAAGTTAATTAATTAAATTTTTAAGATCCGTTTATCAACTCAATTTTTACCTTTTTAAACTATTCACATAGAAAACCTGTTATTTTTCTATGAATTTGTTGTGCCTATATACAAACCTATTTTTATGAATATATCCACTTACATTCGATGAAAAGTTTCTGTTTTAATAGCTACTTTTTAATTTAATTCTTTGACACTCATAAGTATCTATGAAATAGCAGTAAATAAAACCGTGCTGAAAATTATTTGCAAAGTTGTGAGTTTGTGGCTGATTAACACCGTAGATTTCTTTATGTAAACACTTAATATTACCAGAAGAATCTTAAAGAAATTTAGATTATATTTCCTCGATTTTTCTATCAAAATCCTTCAGAAAATTCAGGCTCATTTTTTATTATTTTTACCTATTTTTCTTGCTTCTTCTATGTAGAATCGAGGCCTTTTATATATTCTTATCTTTCGCCAATAAAGAATATTATGGTGGATTTAATTAATTCAACAGTTCATATGATTGTGAAAAAACAAAAAGTAAATCATCAAGAGGCTTGTTATATCTGCTTAGATTGAATAGCACGCTTAATATATTGTGCCAAATTATTTACTGTCTATTTTGTGTTGGTATTGTATTTATGTGTAATTATATATCACAAAAAAATTTGCTGATTTTACATTCAAAAAACACATTATAAAATTCATATTTTTGAGCATGATTGATAAAAATGACGTAAGAATGGCGAGTAAACTGAAAAAGTAAGCATGCCATGAATAGCCAATTTAAACTAGCATTTTTAATTCGTAAGAACATTCAACGTGATTAATATACTCACAAATAAACAAAAAATTACCCAGTTTTCTGGCATACACACTTCGAAAATTTAAATGGATTATATGACTTCGTTATTACAAAATAAAAATCATAACCAAATTTAAGAATTATTTGATAAATATGGCAAGATATTAGAATAATTATTGTTAACGAGAGCCATCATTTTCAGCTATGATAGCTCTAAATGTTAGCATACCAACGTAATCCAATATATTGTCCGCCATATATGTCTTTAAGAGAAATGACCACATTCAAACACTTTACATTGTTATCACATTCATTTTGATCTTTCATAAAACAACGAAAGATTTTGACATTCCTGATGAGAGATGATTCAATCTATTGCATACAATATATCTTTCCAACAATGGAGAGAAAACACAAATTTCAAGTGATGTCACAGAAAAATAATACGTTGATATAAATGACATATTGGTGGCCATATATCTTACACAGGTTGGTTCAGACACTCGTGAATGAACTTAAAAGCAATCGTGCATTAAATGACGTCAAATAGTTGAATATCAATAAACAGAGGAAAGGTAAAACACACCAAAATTTAATTCACACGACAACTATAAAGTGGTTCAATCACATTTAGAGATATTATTTGGCCTAAATTTACAAATTCAAGGTCTGATCTAACTAATATCAATCCAAAAAATGATGTAAAATTTAAATTACTTAATTTGTAGCAGATAAAATTATGTGTCCCGTAAAATTCCAATTATTTTGGAATAAAAACAGAAAAACAGATTTCTTCATAAATGAGAGCTAAAAATTGTTCGTTTATCTCACAGAATTAAAATTATTTGAAAGTTATTTTAAAATCTAATTGTTATGAATGATCATGGATTTGATCTTCATCATTTTTTGATCACAATACGATTATTGGATATAAGAAAAGACATCTGATATCTCCATCAAGTATTTTGAGTCTATCAACACAAATGTTAATAAAATAGAAATCGTATCAACCAGAAGTATGAAACTTTAGTTTTAAAAGCATGAATGCAAATAATCTTTTTAATTGTTGTACACATATACTCAAATATATATCGATTAAATATTTTCATTATTCATACATTTCACAACCCAAATCCATAAATTTTTAGATTTCTATAGATTTTTATGAGTTTATTCAAACTAAAAGTATGAAGACAGCGCTTACCATAAAATAGAATTAAATATTGGTTTCCGATATGATACAAATCGAATAGACCACACAATCATCATATAATGTTTTGTGGCTTTGTGTAACTGAGTTGTTACGGAATAAAAAGTTTGATCCGTCGCTACACAAATAATATATTGTTTTTTACGAATTTCATTACGAGTTTAAATCAATAAACATCAAATCAAACTTTCGTGAGATATAATTTGAATAGCTTAAGATCCGTATAATTTTTTATTATTTTTTATCGATTATGTTTATATCCGATAAACTCAATTTGGATGATTTCTACAATAAAACTTTCAATCACAAAGAGAAGGTCTGGATAAAATAATAATTGATAAAGTTATAAGACTCGTGTCAAGACGCATGCTATACCAATTTTGGAACGTCGATAAAATAAAATACAAATATACAATGTATTAGTGTAGATAAAATCTCAATCTAAATATTTTATCATTGAAAAATTGATGAAAATTTTTGTGAATACAAACAATTTAAATGATGAATACAAAATGCACATTATATCGTGATCGAAAACAATGAAGAAGGACGAGTCAAGTTGTAATGTTTTCTTTCTCACGGGTTTATGGCGTTTAATGAATTCTAACTGCGATCACTTGATTGTTTCATAGGACAAATAAACACAAATATATATATAATTGTTTTTTTGACTGATTAACACTTTCAATAAAAATTTTATGCGATATTTTTGCTGCTCTCTTCAGAATCAAACCGATAATTAATCAAATAACTTTTAATTATTTATTGACCATTTGACAGAACCAAAATTTTGTTACATCGTTAAGTATTAAATCAAATTAAGAGAACCAACAAAAAATGCTTGAAAGTATGGGAACGAATGTAAATTAATGCAATAAAATCTTAAAAATATATAATTTTACTTTATGATAACTGGTTACGGAATCTAAAACCAAAACAAAATGGTACCATAATTACCATATCAAGGCAATTGGTGATTATTTCTTGGTGTAAACTAGTCTGAGAGGAATATAGTAACCTATTAAATTCATCATTTTCAAAAGTAAAACTTTTAATTTGTCGATCTCTGAAGGTATTGTGAATTAAATAATGCGTTTAAACAAGTTTATATGAATTAATCGAAATGATTATGTTGGAAATATGATTTTCAATATTTACATTTTGAGGATATTCTATTGTTATACGTTTGTTTTTGACAACAGCGCCACCATTACAGAGACAGTTAGGAAACGATTTCCATTGGTATATTTAAGAATTTATTTAAGGTTTTTAATTTGAATAATGCCTATATTACAGCCCGAATTTGTGCTTTTATAGTAATAGGGATGTCAGATTTTTTTCACTGACAACAATATTGTTATAATTCAACTCACTAACTCATATTTTCGACATCAAGATAGGTGTTAAAAGTAATTATTGATTAAATAACACCTCTGAGGCATTCGGCTGGTACATATCTAATGATTCATGTATTCCACACGTACTAATTATTAATGAATCTTACTAATTTCAGGTATCGCCTATCAGAATGGACATCAATATGTTATGAGATAAATGGATAAAATTTATTGTTGGTAATTTTGACAGGATGATAATATACAATACTACATGGGTATTTTAAAGCATTTAAATGCTTACTGAAGTAATCTCATCGGTTCCAGTCACTGAGATTAGCAAGAGCCGTTACGTCAACAATTTAATGGCTGAAATCAAAAAGGTTTTCTTTGTGAATGGAGTATCAATCATAGCCACCCAATTTTTAAATATTTAACCCTCCCTACTATACATTCATTTCCCATAAAAGGTCAGATATAAAATTTTTGTGTTTAAACATTTAAATTACTGGTTTAGCATTGACGAATGAAGATGAATATATGAAAATGATAATATCTAAGACAGTTAAAATCAATTTGTCGACTTATTCGCTTCTCTAAAACATGACTATCACATTATCTGAATGAGATATCTCCAAATATCACATTTGAAGTAGGTAGCAAGATAATGAATCCCTTCCGATCACAAATTAATGAATGATCATCGCTATAGTTCGCACCTAGTCCATTTAATATTAATTAACCTAAAAAATATATTTAATCAGTTATTTGGATTGTATTGCATTTTTAAAATTAATTGAACATCTTAGAATGCTGAATTTTACGATGTTCCTCAACTGCATCTCTTCATCTGATTGTAGAATATCTAAAAATCTGGAATCTAAAATATGACAGTTGTAATTAAATCGTTATGAAAACTTTGTTAGATGTTTTACGATCCTACAAATGAAGCGCAGTTAAAAGAAATGAACAAAGGTCAATCGTTAAAATGTTCATATATTTTTTTTCACATAATCAATAGATCACGTAACCATAGTATCAAATGAACAATAATTCATGCTCGAATTGAATAACATAAAGAGTGCATGATTTCTATAGAATCGATAACAAAAGACTGGCACTATTTATTCGTTTGATTTTTTTTTTAAGAAATTTCAGTTACTTAATTTGTTGACTCTGAAACCTTATTCAATAGTAAGTTATTTTATAAATTTCCATTAATCTAATATTTAGTTTGAACATTTTTTCTCCTATGGCTCTAGTACACGATTTAACACATATATTCTCCATAAAATAAAACCAAATGACCTTCTTACCGGCATCTAGGTTCAATCTAAAATTTTATAAATATATTTCATATCCATAGGTAACTGAATACCTATTGACACCAAAATTTTACACTGAGGATCCTGTTTGATTTTGATCCATTTTTGTCATCCATGTTATAAAAATATATCGTCTAACCTAGAGATCTACAATTTACCAAATTTTATAAAATAATTTTTAAAGTTCATTCATTTGTTTCTAAATAGACAAACATTGAAGATCCGATTTTATTTTAATGGTATTGTAGTTGTTTTCGATTATATCTTGCCACTATACTAACTCACAACTGAAGATTGATCTGGTGTAACATTCCCACATATCTAAAATATCAGCGATCTGATGCATCTGCGCGTTGTATAGAATTCACCATCCGATAATCGTCTGATTAAACATTTATGAATTATAATTAAATTTTAGGTGAATATTCATGATTGCTATCAATTTTTACAATTTATTTTAGGGATCCGTTGGTAACACCCTTGATTTTTTTGCCTCATAATAATTTTAACAGTCTCAAAATAACATCTATTCATTAATTTTAACCGTTGGCCTCCTATGTTTTCCTCATAATGTAACCGTAAATAATGAAGCGATTAATAGCTTTGAGTTCTGGCTACTGTCTCGTTCTAGAGTTCCATGCATAAATAGAATCAGTAAATTATCTCGTTGTCCTTTATGTTTCGTCATCAAATGATAATTCTTTTAAGGTTTTCATATTTGAACATCTAGCAGTAATACAGTAATTCATCATATTTTAAATCGTCACTTTACCTTCAGAAAAAGCGTCACCATGTTCCCTGTTAGGTATTTATCACTTTACATGTTTATACGACTCATACATGAGATCTTCCTTTAAAATATTCAAACATATAAGTTCCCGACGTATTTTCTGGTTCTTAAACTCTTCTTATTCTGAATGGGTTCTTATTATATTATAAGATTTAGGGGATGATCTATTTCGGGTAAATGTATTGAAAAATACTAATAAATATTCAAATCCAAGTCCCAAAACGGATTCATGTTGTTTAATTGCCTTATTTTTGCAAATCACTTCAGTCGTGTAAACATTTGGTATCAATAAGGTTTCCTAATGGAGTTCGATGATCATTTTTACAACTGATAAACCATCGTTATATCAAAAATGTAGAGGTTTAGTTGCAAACGTATTACCCCATAAGCATTCCAATGCAATATATATCTGATATGTCGCACAGATATCATATCACTTCCTGCTTAATGCATCTGGGTTATAAATGTATAACGTAAAAGCATATAAATTGGCTATTTATCATAAACACTAGATGCAGTCGTTTAATACTATTCTTACATGCCTATTTAAAAAAAGATGCTAGGGTGTTTAATATATAATTCTTTGTGTAAACATCTTAACGAAATTTTTAATAAAGGGTAAATTCATAATTAATCGTTGATTTGAACCCATTTGTAGAAATTAAAAAATTCAGATAAGAAAAACTTATTATATTTAAATGTCAATAGGTTTATAATTTTCAGTCAACGATGTCTGAGTTATCTAAGGACACCCAACCATCCGACCGTCAATGTTCTACATTTGACCAAAATATCATAGACGAAGATCATTTACGTTTGGCTAATACCGAACCATCTGACCCAAATGTTCAAAATAATGAAGTCACTTACAAAAACATATCTTTACTGAATGGAATCACATCAACTCCAAGAAAACACCAGAAACACCGGGTATATATTGTATTCGAGGATGATAAGTATCACATCTTTTTGTTTAGGCGAAACCTCAGCTACGATTTGAGTAATAATGCCACTGAAGTTACTTGTGACCAGTCTTATACTTTTATAAAGGAACAAGTTGAATTCGACGAGCAACTATTTACCAAAAGTATTTATACAAAACGAAGACGACCCCCCTCCCCAAAATTTGGTGAGAAGCCCTATGTGAAATGTTATCGATGCATCGTTGATGGTTGCAACCGGAAGTTTCATATAAAAGAAAGATTACAGGTTTGATTTATTTGATTTTAGCATCATTATTTGAATCATTGTAAAATACAACATTTTAAATGCAATATTGTGAATTGTACTCAACGATTTACATCAAAAGAAAGATTAAAAAACCATCTTCGCACACATCGTATGCCAAGGCGTCTCAGATGTCCATTTTGTCACGGTATACTCTATGAATCGAATAATATGCACGAGCACGTGCTAATGCATATTAAACAGATGGAAAATATACCAGGTAATAAATTTCGAATAATATTAGATAATAGTCGATATTTAAATAATGGTTGATAATAATAAATACACATAGAAAATAAATTTGATTCATTAAAAAATTTATTCATATTTTTTAATTGTTTTTTAACTAAATGTGTGTTCTTCACTGCCTCAACAAAGGTATACAATTCAATCTATAAATGGTGTCAAACCCCAGTTATGATCCTTATCTTATGAAGTAATTCTTATACTCCATCCAAAAAGATATAAAACTTTGCCATAGACGAAGTATGCTTAAAATCTTCGTTATATTCTCGTATATCTATAATGTGTGTTTTGTTTGTTCCTAATATTAACTATTTGTGCAGATGATTGCTTTTGTCAAAGTGATTTAATTCCATTTCTGAAATGCATGTATTTTGAGGCAAAAAATATCTATGGTATGGATTGAACAGTGCTTTATGCCATCGATAATAATTTACTGGTATTTTAACATTATCATACGTTTTAAGTTCAGAATTTTCTTTTGTAATGTTTAGAACTGGCATGCAGACATGCATTCAGGTCGAATTAGCTCCATTAATCTACGCCCTTAAGATTTTATCAAAAAAACTTCAAAACCCATGCACCATTAAATTTAAGAAATGTTCACTGAACGATAAAATAAAAATACATTTCATGTTATATCTGCTAAATATATTGACAAATGATTGCTTAACATATTTTCTGATTCTAAAATAAAACTCATTTATAATTTTGAATAAATATCCATTTCGAAAGAAAATGGGTTGCACTATTTTGTTGAATGAGGGGTTTCTACTACTGACGATGTTTATTACAGGGTTTCCATTCATAATCGCACCGATTCCATTCCATTTCGCACATCAGTAAAATTCAGTTTTGATATGTTAAATCAACAGTTTAAATGAAAAATATTAATATGAACTAATAAATTAGACGTTTTAAACACATTTTGTGCCCAGATTCTATTTATAAAAGAGCCAACTTTATTGGATTAATCTAAGGGATGAATGAAGGAAATTCATCATTAAATTATCCAATGAGGGAATATAACACAGAGAAATTCCCCAAACCTCTATGTGTTCGAGATATCGTCTATAAAGCAATTAAAATTTTCGATGTGGAGGGCGAAAATTAAAAAGACTGGTGGGTATAAAGAAAAATACTATCCTAAAAGCCAAACGATTATATCATCGACTCGGTTGATGAAGACGCTCTATCACGTGTAACGCTCTCAAAATTAAACTTAAGGAATGGTTTTTGGATACACGTCTGCACCCCGAACATTTCTGAAAATACAGGTGATTTAATGTATAGTTTTAATAGAGTTCACATGATTTCAGAAAGAAGGAATTGCAATCAAACAATAAATACCAGATTTCAGTATATCCTAAAATCCTTTTGCCTTATAATCATCGATGAATCAAAAATCGTATTCACGGATGAGATTGGATTCAATATCTCAATGAGATAAATATACTGAAGATCACCAAGAAATACCCAATCAGCAATATTAGTAAAATCAATTCGATCAAAGCAGAAGCCTATCCTATTGTATTAAAAAACATTAAATGATAAATTACAAAGTAAATGACAGGGATAACAACCGAGAAAATTATACGGCGTATTTATTATATAAATTTTCATAATTAGCTTAAATGAATTTAACACACTGTATGTAAATCATGGATAACGTTACATTCACCAAATGCGAAATAATTCACAATTCCATTTGCGACATTGGATATTCAGTTCTGTACCTTTGGCCATATTCACCATTTCTAAATCCGATTGAGGAAGCATTTAACATAATAAATGTCAGAAGATCTGAACCGAAAGATTCGGAAGAACTCATGGCACCTTTTTTTCTTATTCATTGGTGTACAGTTTTTACTATATTGGATTTTACAAACATGCAAAAAGTTATTTGGATGCCTACCTAAATAAACGAGAGATAAACCGTAAAATTATTTGGGAATTTATATTTCTCTTCTCAATTATTCAATATCCCCTAATAGAATTTAATAAATGCACGTTTCGAAATTTATAGATACACTGTATTAATTTTCTTTTTCAATCTCTCAGATGCATCAGATTTTGGGTGTTCTGTAAATACAATCTCCGCAGTATATAGTTCAAAACCTCTATTTATGTGTTAAACCATTATTTTTCATTTTAAATATTGATTAGACATATCAGAACAGAATTTTGCTAATGTGCGAAATGAAATGGAATCGGTGCGATAATGGATGGAAACCCTTAATGTATAGCAATTTAAACCCAAACTTTCATTTAAAATTTTTTGAATGTAGTCAAAACCTGTCATAATTCCAGATATTGTCGACCAATCTCTGCGAATACATTTTTAGTAAAATGCACATTTGAATGTACTAAGATATTGTTGCTTACTTATTTTTGGCTTTCATGTTTATTATAAAATTTTAATTCAAAATTTTAAGGCCATTTGAAACCTACTAAAACACAATCTTCAAATATAGAAATTTTGGTTTGGGATAGGATAGATTTAACAAAATTACAAATAACAGAGATGTCCCATTAGACTAAACCAAAATTTTTAAACAAAAATAGTTGAGGATAGGCTTAAATTGATGCGTGGGTACTAGATGGTGAAGAACTGTCTGAAATTCGCTAAATATCTAATATCATAGTCTCGATAGAAGAGAAGAAACATTTTCATTAACTATATGTAACCACCTGCTTTTGGTTAAACTATTACAACCGATTACTCAAGTGGGTATCCCAGTGTGTGGAATTATTGCTCATATCTGACAGTAAACCATCATGGCACTTTCAGAGACGTTAAATTCAGTGAGAATGCCATTTCTGCTGAACGATTCTGAAATGTGATTAAATAACAAATTGTCTCAAGTAACAGAACGTACTCATTATATGATTAAAAGATCTTGATTTTAAACGGTCTGAAAAATCAATTAGGACAACTTGAATGTAGCCGAAACCAATTTTCCATACTAGACAGGTTCACAATTCCATTTAATAAATTAAGTTATGAATTAAAAAAAAATTTTTATAAATGTTCTGATTTTTCTATTGTGTAAAACGATAAATTCTAATACATCGGGAAGTTTTTTAAATCTGTTGAAGAAAAAAAATGTAGTTTGATTATTATTATTAACTCCAACAGAATTGGAATAAATCTTTTATATCCTAAAGATTAAGGAGCAGGATAATGGACTTTCTCCTTCATGCAAAACAACTGTGCATTAAAGAAGTATTGCCCTTACATGGTAATCTATTTTCGTAAAACTTTGTTTCCTTTCACCTTGTAACTAAAATTTCATAATTGCTATATTAACATTGATATTATTTTTAAGGGATTTAAAAAATCCTGGCATATTATGGTTCATTTAACAAAAAGATTTTAATCGAAACCTCTCATCATTACACAATCGAAACAGTGTCAGAATGGGTCAACTGCAAATATGTGGATTTATTTATGTTGTTAATTAATATTTTTAACTATTTCTTGATCACAATTTTAATCACTGTGTATATGCGAGATCTTTCTGGTTCATCAAATATAGTTTTACGTGTTTTAAAACACTGAAAGGTTTGAATTATACGATTCAAAATCAGTTAAATTTATATGTGCATAGATCATCACCTCCGACCATTAACTGATCTAAAACAATGGTAAAATTGACTACCTGAAGTGTATTAAAGCTCAACTCGTATTCATCATTACCTTTCAACGGTCACGTCGGTGGTATTGAATAATGGATTTCATCTCTAAATACTTTTACACCATTTTAACAAATGATATATATCAGCGGTTCTCAACCTTTGTGGCGCTGCTACAACTTTGATCCTCCTGGAAGTTTGCCCAGGATGTCGCGACTTACCTCCCCTCTTACCTATTTTAAAACTATTTTCTTTGACACGACTCTCAGTAGCCTTTTTTAAATTTTCAAATCGTAATCAGGGTATGAATATCTGATATGAGTGATGAAATTTAATTCTTTGAAAATGGGAATAAGTTCAGATTCTTGGTTAAAAAACGAAACAGTGCAATTATTGTTGTAAAAAATAAATTTCTGTTTATAATTTAACAAATGATATTTAATATTTATAAGTAGCGTCATCTACATTAAGTAGAGCGACGCCACAAAATTTTATCTCTATATTTTTGTAAAAATTTGAAATGAGTACATGGACAATCTAAATTATATTGCTAACATTATGTTATGACAGAGTGTGGAACTAAACCTGTGTCACTGCGATGATAAAGCCTACTTCTCTTTCATCAGATCATTAATTCTTCGGCTCTTCATTACAAGAACACAACGAAGGTCATCTCAATATCAATTCTATTTCTATCTTCAGAATTGATAAAGAAGATGCAAGAAAACATAGTTTCAAAATGATATGTTATTAATACTTTAAAAATAAAACATAACATCTAAAAGAAATCTGGGTACGACTAAAAACATTTGATTCAGAATGTTTCAACAGACGAATAACCTCTTGCTTTGTCTCGAGTGATAAGTAAACCTCTTCCTGCAATTTTCTCAGATATTTCTTTGACTTTAAATGAACGTCTTGATTTTGTTATTGGATGTCATGTAGATTTGGACAGTAAAATTAAATGTCGTCAGCAAATGTGTTAAAATGTTCGTTTCAAGTAAGTTTGATATTTTTCATTTGTCAGGTTCAATTCCAATTTCGATGAGGTCTCTAGATTAGCTTGAAATCATCTAAATTTTATGATCGTAAAATTTGTTTGCCACAGCTTAACTTTTGTCTTTTAAATAATTTGTATTTTCAGATATGTTTAAATATTTGCCATCTACAACTCTGAGTAGTAAATTGAATTCATTCAAGATAGAAAATATTTCAACCATATAAACTGTGTTCTGTATTGCACTTTCATCAATAGAAAGTACTTCGAACTGTGGTTTTGCTTTTGGTATTAAACATGAATTACCTCCTCAAGAAGACCGAAAACACGTTTCAGACTATTCCTATTGACCATCTTACTTCAGATAGAGCAAAGCGATATTTTGAATCGTATTAAACTCATTACAAATTTTTAAAAATAGTCTACTGTTTTTAGAACACATTTTTACAAAATACATAAGTCTTAGAAAATGTAGTAATTCTTGTGGCAGTGTCTTCGTTGCTAATTTTTTCGAGTAATCATACCTTGACTTCCAATAACTTTCTATCACTCATTCTTCGTCAACCATTTAAATCGAGAACGACATCATAGATTACGGGGAGGTCAATTTCTAGAAACCCAATAAATGTTTTTTAAAGCGATTTTATACATTTCAAGAAATGAAAAAATTTCTTTTAATACATAGTCTGCAATAATTTTTTTAACATTATCATTAATGCATGTTTTTGTCATGAAACCGTATTTAATATGCCATCAGGTATCCAATAATTGACGTTAGGCATCATTGTTACACAAAATTATGTATTCGAATAGTTTGTTCAAGCTAATAGTAATGGTTATTAATAATCACGTTTATTGCATGGCGAACAAAATATCAAACTATGTTGAGACGAAAGAGTGAATCGATTATGGTCAATTGTGGATATTTGTCCTCAGATCATAATATACAATTCTATATGACGGTTTTGATGGATCCAGATAATTATTACAGTTTTCTTATCGGGTCAAACTACTAGAGTTGACAATAACAGTACAAACAACTTAAAAATAGATTAAAATATCGACAGCGTTTCTCTATGTCAAGAGAAGCTTCAATTATAACCATTTAATGTTTAATTATCAAGCAGTCCCACTTACACACACGTTTGCCATAAAAGCAAGGTATAATTATGTTCGATGTTAACACTTCATTATCTACGGTCGTTGGCAGAACAGATGGAAGATGTAGAGACGAACATTTCTACTGTTTTCAAACTGAAATTCACAAATTATTTGGATCTCAAAAATTACACATTATATGAATAAGAGAAATGCAACTACTCATATTGAGGCTGGTGATCAGAAACTGAATCCAATCCGAATCACTCGAGGAAACTACCATCGCTAATGTTCGGACATGTCCAATTTAATATAAAAAATTCACTTAATTGATGTAAGTTGATCGTTGGGTTTTTACTGCATTTTATAATCCATACACCATCTTAAAAATTTGATGTCGGTATAATCGATACACCATCTTAAAAATTTGATGTCGGCGAGTTTTTTAAACACCATAAATTCATTTCATTTCATTGTTGAATCTGTTAAAGTTCGAAGCGTTAAGCCCTGACGGTTGTAATCGCATTGTTATACAAATTAGCTTCCACATTTAACTATCGTGAAATGGTTCGTCAGCAATAAAACCGTGAATAAATATCTATCTTTAAAATATACATTTATCATTCAATATTTTCAAAAGCGCCTGTATTGATGATTGAGATGAACAATAATTCATGTTTCAATTCAATAAAAGAAAGAAAGGGCGGTTTCTTTAGAATTGAAAACAATAGTTTGCCATTATTTAATCGTTTGATTTTTTGAAAGAAATTCACTTTTATATATATTGACTATCAAACCTTATTCAATGGTAAGTAATTTATCAATGTACTTTAAAATAATTTTTACATTTTTTACCGCTTTGATCCTTTATGTTATTTAGCAAGAATAAAATCAATTTAATCAACTTTTTGTCGCCATCATTATACAAAATGCATTTGATCAATTAATTTCAGGTCCATCGATTACAGAATATCTTTGATATACACATTTCAAATTTGGAACATATTTGACTGTCCATCTATATTTTTGAATTCAATTTCATAAAAATGCGTCGTCGAAAGTTTTAACATATTATTCTCAAATTCGTAATAATTAATGATAAGAATCTATTCCTTGTTTTCATAATAATCAAACATAAAATGATAATATTTGAAACCACAAGTTATTTTAGTTGTCTAGATGTTTTATATAGCTGCTACAATCGCTCTCTGACTAGATTTGTCGAGTATTACATAATAAAACATCAGCGATACTATGCATCTACCTGGTAACATAGTATCAACGATATGGTCATCGTTTAATATGATTGATCTAACATGTTTAAATGATATAAAAATTAATGATTGTTTGTGCTGTTAACGATGGTAACAGCCTTGATATTTTTTAAGTTAATTTTCTTCTGTATATCAATAGCATCAGTTGATTAATTTAAAAACCTATTATCGTGTAAATTTCTGATTAGAAATATTAAACCTAAGTATAAATGCGTCAATAAATTAGCTCAAATAACATTATACAATTTAACTTTTTTAAATTTACGTCAGCATTGTTAAAACAGGCCTTAATTAGGACTATATTAAATTTTTACGTAAACTACCCATACCACAATAGGTGTTTCTTTTATCAGAACTATTTTCTTTACATCCATAAGACCCACTATACACTTTGTATTCAAAAGTTCTGATTGTATTCCCTTCGAATAAATGGAAAATACTATATATTTTAACAGTAAATTTAGGCTTATAATCCACTGACATAATCAGTCATTTATATTAATTTATCAAACAAATGATGAGTCAATAGTGGATTAGCCGAAATTCGTATGGTTATCTGGCATACTATTCTTAACTTGTCACCATGTAAGCACTATAGTGGGGGTTAAGGAACGATCTTTAAACACTACATATTCAATATAATCGGTCACTATAAATTTTGACAATCTAGTTTGCTAAAAATTCCATCAAATCTACATAAGTCGGACATAATTTTCGGACCAGGCCTATAATTGAATATGATCAATTGCATAAGGTTTTGTAGATATCCATGATCAACGGCGGCCACGACACACTTCATTGTTTCACGGTATATCATCAAATAGGCATAATGCATCCATCAAACCTCTACTGTTGATAGTTCGCTTTCTGAAGTTTCCCTCATAAATATCAACCGGTATATTTTGACATCTATTGGCATGGATCCAAGGCTAATCTCTGGCTGTAAATTTTCTAAATATTAAAATCATCAACTAATTACTATCATTGAGATTTATGAATCGTCAGCAAGTGATTATTATGTTATAGCATTGATATTTGATTATCTAGATTTAAAAAGTTAAATCATTAGAAAAATATTCTAAATTGCCATTTCGCTTTCTGAAAATCAGTACCCCTTGTTCCTGATAATATATTTTCATTCTATTGTTTTTATGACCCCATATTCTCGAAATTGATTTCAGTTTATTTAGTCCTATAAAGTTCAAAGATATTTTCGTGTCCTAAAATTTTATTGCATTAAAATTGGTTCATAAACAATTGCAAAATTTATTGCATGGTCTATCACCAGTAAATGTTTTCAAGAATGTGAATAAAAATTTCATAAACCGCTCATATGTTATCAAAATCAACTATTGATTGAGCCTCCCTTCAGCCAATTGAATTTAATGTATCAATAAGGTATCAAAATGGATTGCCCCGTAAGTATTTTAAGGAGAAAGACTATCAATTTGTTAAAAAAGAGAATAGGTCGTTGAAATATTTCCACAGAAAAACTGAATTCCACGCATTTATATGATATTTCCAACACCTATCATCTCCTATTCGGCTCACTTAATCTGATTAAAAATTCATGAAAATGAAAAGTTGCATGTAAGCTTTGTATCGTTAATTGTGATACAGTCTTTTTGAAAACAGTGATAGGGTTAATATTAAAAACGATCCAGCGATGTGAAATTTGATGAATGTTTGCAGATTATGACGTCATACAGTTTTAAATGAAATGGTATTGGCTCATTACTTGTGGATTTGGTTCTCTTAAAAACATTATTTTAATTTATGATTAAAAAAAATATTCTTTTAAGTGTCAATAATTACTTAATTTTCAGTCAAAAATGCCTGAGTTATCAAAAAACAATGAACAATCTGATCATCAATGTTCAACAGTTGATCCAAATAG